>UCQR01002019.1:0-10265 GCA_900474235.1 Cecidostiba semifascia
GAGAGAGAGAGAGAGAGAGAGAAAGAGAGCATCAAGCGATCGAGTGAATAAGGAGAGCAGAGATAGGTATATAGAGAAAGCGCGTGTGCACGTGCAAATGCAATAACCGGTGTACACATATATACACACACATATACAATTATATGCGAAAGCTTTGATCTCGCTCAGAGATCTCTCGTATATATAATATATATACGCTTACTGGCTGCTGCTGCTGCTGCTGCTGGCTGATCACAGACGTGGAGCAGTGGTATAGTTTCGGGCGCCATGTGTGCGCGACAAACAGTGGCTGAAGCAGCTGCAGCAGCAGCGACGGCGACGGCGGCGGCGGCTCGTGACACGCGTCCATTGTCGGGGGTCTCGTGGCATCGAAAAATGAAAAATCGTCCTCCCAGTCGTTAGGCCGTTCACCTGGGATCTCTTGTTCTCTCTCTCTCAGGCTTGCCCTTCTCTCTCCGCATCATTTGCAGCCGCCGTATAGCCGCTCGTTGCAAGACAAATCCTTCCATTTTCACTGCGGGAAAAAAAAGAAGGCAGCGTTTTCTCTCAAAGTACACATTTTAACTGACAACAAATCGTCCCGACTATATACGCGTTTTTGCGTAAATGCAAGTATATAACAGCTATATATATATGTGTATGTATATATCTCTCACGCATATATAATACAGGTAATGTATAAAGTGTGGTGAGCTGTAGCGAAAAGAGCATCGCAGTATCAGCCCTTTCGCCGATATACAGCTCTGCGATTTCGTTCTTTCTCTCTCGGGAATATACGTATATATACACACACACACACACACACACACATTCGGCTCCATTGAAGAGGGCTATACTGGCAGAGGGGCGCGTGCCGGGGGTGCTGCATCAGACGACGACGACGACGGCGACCTGCACAACACAGGCGCGGGCCCCAAATCAGTAGCTAGAACACTACTGTTGTGTGTGCGCACCGAAAAAGCGCCCGCGCACCGTCTTCTCTCTTGCACACAGCATATACATATACAGCCGGTGTGTAAAAAGCGTGTATATATAAGCGCCGGGGGATGCCGCCACATCGACTCTCTCTCTCTCTCTCTCTTTTCTGAGCTCTCCCACTTACTAAACTACTGTATATACGCGACCCTTGCGCTTGTTACTAATATGGGGCCACTCGAAATGTATATGCGTAAGGTGCAACGCACCGACCACGGTATATACTGCATTATATATAGCGCATTTTTTTTTCAATCTATACGAAATCTCTCTCTTCTCTCCCTCTTTCTTATAATAATTATAATACGTATATCGGTTATATAATGTATAAAGATCGAATCTCGAGAAAAATTGACAGAAGCTTTTAACGCAGCGGCGCGGACGCGGTATAATATATAGATACTCTCTGATCCATAATTCATCGCGGGCAAGAATTTAATACGCGTAAGTAGGTATCCTCGTCGTCGTCGTCGTCGTCGCGCAACGAAACAAACCGGCGACTTCCTCTCTCGAGTAATGGCTCTCTCTCTCTCTCTCTTTATTTCTCTGTGGGAATAAAATTTAGTCGCTACTCTCGTCGTATTTTGTATATACATCATCGGTATATAGATCGCGGAAGCGCTGGTCGAATCGTTATAGTCGACTTTTATCTTTTTACTCACTGAGAGAGAGAGCGACGAGGAGTAACGATCGGCTTATCGCGATCGATACCTCACCGCCGCGTATTCTTAAGCTGCCGCCGCCGTCGCTCGTTAGAAACATCTGCCGTCTCTAGGGTAGTATTCTGGCGCGTGGCCGCGCACCAATCAGACCGTCTCCATCGCGCGCCATTGTGTCCAACGGCGATGCGTGTATTATATATTTCTCTCTCTCTCTCTCTCTCTCTGGCTTTTCTCGCTTTCTCGCACCCTCTCCTTCGGAGCTGCTGATGTAAAAAAAAAGAAGCGCGTGGTGCTACCTGGAACGAAAGACGAATGTTGCGATTTCGATCTCGCCTTGCAGAGGGTGTACAATTGCACAGAGAGAGAGATGCACAGAGCCGATATATATTTACTTTCCTTTTTGCCGTATAAGACTGAAATTAAATGCCGAGCTATTCTTTGCCGGCTCTTCGTATAGCGTGTATATAAATTTGTAGGATAATGCATAATCTCGTCGCGATCTCTATAATGTATACTATATACTCGATTTGCAAAATAATATTGCAGATCGGTGCGATTTCCGGATTTTTGATGCGGTCTCGACGCCTATAATACTATATGTGTTAATTTTGAGGGAGCAATGGGGCTACATACAGGTGAGACACGGGAGACAATTATGCAGAGGATCGAATAATATGGGGGATGATCGTCGCTGCGGTGGCTAATACCATTGGCCTATCCTATCTATATGCGGCTCGTACGCATATAACACACCGCGCGCTTGGTTTCGTAATCATATATACGGCGTTCGTTCAGTCATAACTCGGATGCGTCGAATTTTTGAAATTTATTGCAAGATTCTCGTATCAGAGAGCGTTCTATATATGTTGTATATACATATTAATATAAATACGCGTGACTTTTCAGGGGATGAAATTCAAATGCGAAATGCGACGGTGACACGCGCGCGTTTATAATCCGGAGGAGGAAGTTACAGCCACGCAGTGAAAACTCTGCCGATCTCAGGATTTGCGTTCGCCATAGTATAATACTATAATACAAAACACACAGATACATGAACACACAGAGATGATGATGATGCAGCCGCTTGGCTATACCATAGCTGTATATACCGTAGCAGCCGCTGCGTGTGCCTGCATTTTCCTCTCTCTCTCTCTCTCCTCGGAAAGAAAAAAGAGACTTTCGACTCTTGCCGCCGGCGAGAGCGACAGCTGTGGGCCGCCTGAAAATTCGAGGTCGGCTTTTTTTTGCGCCCGAAGATTTTCCCGCCCATCGATCGTTTCTCCGGCGGCTGCAGTCAGTTATATAGGTATATATACAGTTCTCGCAACTGCCGCATTAGAACACACAGAGCCGTGTTGCACCGGTGGTCCCGGCTGCTATACTAGTATATATATTCTACTCGATCCTTTTGCCCTTTAACCGACGCGACACAATCTTTTTTTTTTCACGCAATTTTAGAGCTCGGATAGCTTATAAGCCTCAAGGATTTTCCGCAAAAAAGAAAAGGACGTCGAGATGAGTCCTAATGCGCATTCTTCTCGGTGTTATAATATATTATCTATATACAAACTTTTAAGAGCCGCTTATCGCGCATGTATACAGCTTATCTCGCCACGAAATCGAGTGCTGCAGTCGAGTATAGGCAGTTCTCGGCTTTCCGAGAGGCACACTAATTTCGGATATACTTATAATATATAGAAGCGTTGGAAAATCGTTCGCTCTCTCGGGGCGCAGATGCCGAGAAAGTTTAGCCTGCGTGAGTTATTGCTCCGCCAGTCACGGAAACGCTATACTTTGGCCATTTGGCCGATTTCAGGCTATATGCGTGTGTGTATGTATGTGTGTGTGTGTGATGCACGTCGATGCGACGTATGTGTAGACGCTATTACACGCAGCGCATACTCTAATATACTCTACTGCTGCGGAATTAATTGTCTCTCTCTCTCTCCGGCGGCTGGACCAAATTGAAAATTATTGCGCGCCCCAAGCGAAATTTCGTCTATACAGTGTGGAGATTCGAATCAGCGCGTTATTCACGCTTCGTCTCGCGGGCTGTTATAATTTTTCCGAGCTGCAGTCTGTATACTTGACAAATGAATTTCCGAGGATTTTTAAATATCTGCGTGCGATGCAGCTTCCCGCTCTGATTGAGACAAAAGTATATTGGATTTTTATTTTTGAATAATGTCGTAGAATAGTATAGAAGCATAATACATATTATGCGTGTATACCGTGGGGATCACTCATGATAAATGTGAGAATGAATAAGCAGCAGCAGCAGCAGCACAGCAGAAGTTTCCTATACACCTATAGGAAAAGCCCAGCGTCATTCAGAGAGCGCTCGCGAGAGAGAGGATGTCGCTTGACTTATGTCTCTCGCATGTATATAGTTGGCGGCCAGTTCCGTACGTTTTTTTTCTTCTTCTTCTTCTTCTTCTCCTCTTTTTGTGTATAAAACTATAGTGTTCCCGAGAAAAGGTCCCAGCATATAGTAGTCCGGAATATAATGAAAGCGCAGCAGCAGCAGTGGCAGAGCCAGGTACAAGCCCTGCACTCGAGCATCAGCCGCTGGTCAAACAACATTAGCGCGCAGTTATACATATATACCAAATCCGAAGAAAGCGCGCGCGCGCGCGCAACCATTGTGTTCCTAGTGTCAAAAGCTGCGACCGGATTCGAGGCCGCATTTTCATAGCTGTGACTTTTTTTTTCCTCTCTCTCTCTCTCTCTCTCTCTCTCTTTCTCGATCCGACGAAATTATACGAGCGAGCGCGCGAAAAGTCATTACTCGCGTGAGCGGATTTAACACCGCTGTGTGTATGTGTGTGTCTTGGGGGTTGGTTTTTTTTATTGTTCGATCGATTTCGACTATACTATATACGACTGCTGCTGCGACAGTCGTTCTGCGAAAATATGCCATTAGATTTAACGGCGCTCGTGACAAATCGGCCGACTAGTATACAGCAGTAGCAGCATATATAATTTTTTATTTTCTCGAAAAAGAGAGCGCGGTGTCGAATTTGAATGTAAAAAACAGACTGCAGCAAGTATTTTCAAGAATCTGACCGAGAACAGATCCTCGCGCGTTGATAAAGCCGAAGAAGTAGCGAATAAGAGAGAAGAAGCGCGTGCACGGTAGCATAGTCCGTAAAAATCGCAGCAGCAGCAGCGCGATCTTGCAAAACTCTCTCGCGTGTGTTTCCCTTTCTCTCTCTCTCTCTCTCTCTCTCTCTTGCTTTTTCGAGGGCTGCTGCTCGTGTACGCACGCACACATATAAAACGTACGCAGAGAGAAAGAGAGAGAGAGAGAGAGAGAGAGAGAGAGAGAGAGAGAAGAGACAGCTGTGTGCAGCAGCAGCAGCAGCAGCAGCGACGCTCGGCTCCATTTCTACGCACGACGCATAGTCGGTCTCTCTCTCTCTCTCACTCTCTGTCGACGCACCGGGAGTTTGCGATCAATGCGTAGCACTGCGGTCGCTATGGCAACGGCGCGAGAGCGAGCTTACGCACCGTACACGCAGCGAAGAGAGAAAGAGCGATCCGCCTTGATAATCGCCGAGCTCCGAGCTTCTCTTCTTTCTCGCTCTCTCTCTCTCTCTCTCTCTCTCTCTCGCTCTATACCCTCCCCTACTTCTACAGTCGCGTCTCGCTTTACCTTCCTTCCTTCCCCTAAATCTATCTCTATTCCTCCGAGCTGCTGCTACTGCTGCTGCGTATATAATTTTTTTCTCTCTTTCTCTCTTGCGCACACGCATAAGTAATTTTATTTTTACTCTACTCTTCGCGCTCACGCGTAATATACCGCGGCTCTCGTCACCTTTATTTTCGCGCGTATTTTTTTTAATTTTATTTTACTTTCCACGCGTGGGACTCTCTCTTTTTTCAAACGGTTAATAATAATTTCTCAACGAACAATATTACAAAAGCGTTCGACTGTATCTCGACGAGGAGCCGAAGGAAAATGGTACTACTATATAAAATATAGTATACGTCGAGTTAGAGAGAGAGAGAGAGAGAGTGAGCCAGAGCACGCGGCATCGATCGATATGTCCCGCAAAACTTGCACACGCACCGCCCGAACGAGAGGAGAGAGAGAGCGCGTGAAGCACGCAGTAGCAGTAGTGTAGCTATATTTTTTCCCCGCACTGCGTGCGCGCCGCAGTTCGTCTTTTCTAAAATAATTCTCTCGCCGATTTGTATTTTAGCTCTGTTTTTTTTCTCGTTCAAAAATTACTCGATTCAACGAATTTTTATTTGCATACTCTGCGTAAAAAATATACGTAATGCGTCGTATTTTCAGAGGCTGTAGACTAGAGGGAAGAAAATTCAGACTCGATCCGTTATTGCGAGAATATAATATATAAGAATCGAATTCTTGATTGACAGTCACACACACACACATACCTATACAAGATAAAGCAATTCGCGCACAGGTGCTTCTCGGGGGGGTTACATACTATATATGTACAGGGTGCGCCGCCGCTGAAAAAAAGTTACATATAATAAGAAAAGAAACACACTATACACTCCTCCTCGTCGTCCCTCGCCGTTTGAATATTTGGGTTAAGCTGTGAATGACAGTCGAAATGCGGAACTATATATCTATAGGGAAGGAGAAGAAAATATATAAGGCAGAGAGAAAGAAAGAAAGAAAAAAAAAGTGAGTTTCGCAGCAGTATAGCCGTCGCGCGCATCTTCGAGGGGGACGAAGCAGAGAGAGAGAGAGAGAGAGTCGTGTGGCACGCGCGTTGCTGCTGAAAACACGTGTGTGTGTGTGTGTGAGTGTGCGGGTGGAGGGCGACGATTGCTCTCCCTCGAGCGAGCGCACGCGTGAAAAGCCGGGAAAGACTGCGTATATATAGGGAGAGACGCTGCGCGTTCTATAGAGAGGGATGTGGAAATGCTATATGTACGATATATAAGCGCCGGCTCCTCTCTCTCTCTCTCTCACCGGGTCAACAGGTTGACTTGGCTATATATATGTGTGTGAGTGTCGTCGTGCACTCGAGGGTACGTTCCTCCATCAGAGTCGCTTCGATCTTTCCGCGAAGCTTCAAACGATCATTTTCACGAATGACTGATTTTCATTTACGGCTTGAATACTCCCGCTATATGTGTGTGTGTGTGCTGTATATACCTACTGGCTAATTCTGTCTATAGGTATATAGATGAGCCTTATTGCGCAGAATTTCCGTGTATAGCTTTCATCATGCATATAAGTGATGTAGATTTTTCGATTTTTATATTTATACCTACTCATCTGTTCTATTTTTACTTATATGGTAATTTCATGCGTCGACAGCACTGTCAGAGCTTTTTCGTCGAAGAATATACGCGTATATGTATATTGATTTTTTCTCACATAAGTATTTAAGAATATCGCAAGCTGCGTAAATTGATTTGTCGAATATAGGAAAATGTTTTTTTTTTTTGCTGATGCTCTAGTTTGATTCTTTATTCTAGTAGATTATAGTACATAGACAGCAAATAAAGTAACGCGTATGCAGACACTACTTACTTTTAACTCATCAGTGTTCAGTCTTCATTTCCCACTACCTCGTATTTTCCTCACATTAGCAGATACCTTTTCTCATCTCAGGTAGAAACAAACGGTCGCATTACATTGTAATCCTCCCACTGTCATAAAACAAGCGTTACTTTCGTCGCCTAATGACCGTATCATAACAAGTAAACCCACCCGCAATCATAAAAATCCCAATCCTTATATATAAACGTCGCCGATGAATATTATGGCTTGGTTTTTCCCAAATCTATACGCAATCTTGAATATGCACGTTTTTATTACTTTACCACGCTACTAACATAAATGTTAAAACCTGCAGCAAAGAAACAACTCCATACGCAGTATAGTAACACACAGTAGCAAAAGAATAAGACACAAGACAGGAAGAAGAAGAAAAAAAATCACAGTGATGCTTTGAGAATTAAGCGTAATGACGATGCTGCCTACTCGCTCCATGAATTATAAATGCCAATTAGAGGGTCGCGTACCCAAGTATACACGTAATATATCGACACGATGCAGCAGCAGCAGCAGGTCGCAATTCGTCGAAAGGTCAGTAGCCGTTCTCTCTTACTCCGCGGGGTAAGACGCTAATGGCACACGCAGCGGGAGGGTCGAAACAAGCTGCAAGTCGACGTCGTCGTATCGAAAGGGAGAGCAGAGAGATGCTGGCCACCGGCTCGAGAGAGTTAGTTGTAAGCGCGTGAAAAGCAAAACACACGCGCGGCTCTACTGTATAGGCCGAAAATCCACGCTAAGCCGAAAGGGTTTACGAAAATCGGGGACGTGAGAGTGAGAGAGGTAAACTGCTGATGCTGTCCTGCCGGTGTCGGTCACTCGGGATGCGTATAGTAGACCCGGACCGTCGTCATCGCTTGTCTCTGATAATACCGCACGGACCTACTAAACCGGAACTCGAGAGCGAAAATGGGTCAAGCGGTTTGTTGACCGACTGATGGCCGATTGCAATTGTTGTTGTACATATTATTATAGTGTTATTAGTGTCGATGAACATTTTTTCTTCTTCGGTTTGAACGTAAAAGCTTGTTATATAAATAAAATATAATGTCATAAGTAGAGTTTCGTACATTTCATAATCAAAAATATACGCAATCGAGTCTCGAGTTCGGTGAAAGGAAGCGCCACTGTATACTCCTGCTGCGGCGCAATCGCGGGCAAAAAGTATATAAAATCAATCGATCGTCAGACACATCAGAGCGCAGTACGGCAGTGCGTATATACATTATACTACGCACACATATAGCCGTCGACTCACGGGAATGGATGCGCGCGAGAGGGTTAGGCTCGAGATTAAAAGGAAGTCATCTCCCTGCCTCCTCATCTCACCCGTCTCCCCATCAATCACAATTATATATCCTCTCTCTCTCTCCCCCTACTTCTACTTCTACTACTACTACTGCGACTCATAATTACTGCTCGTGAACTTTATCCCGACGCATAATGTATATATACACGGCGTAAAAAAAAAATACTCTACGCGCGCGTGTACTATAAATCATATACGAATCCGACTGCGCGGGAAAGCGAGTGTGTGTGTGTGTCAATGTTGTCCGAGAAAAATCGTCTCATCGCAAATAAGGAGAGAAGAGAGCAAGGCACTTGAAATTCGTTTGTCGCAGGAAATATAATTGCGTGTATGTGTGATGTATATATGCGAGCTGCTTGGCCTCTATTAGCAAGTATAGTATATATACAAGTAGTAAGCTTGCGAGGAGGGAAAAAATGTATATATTCCAGGACGTTCTTCTCTTGACTCTCTTTTTTCTTCCCTCGGCCATCAGCAGCAGCAGCAGCAGCAGCAATGCTGTGACACATCCTCGCGTTGCTTGCTGCAGCTCGCGGAAATGGTTGCCGCGCTTGCTCTCCGTTTCAGTTCTCTCCTCCTGTGCGTGCATGCATATAATGGAAACCCCTCAAGTAGCCCGGCTCACGCACTCTATATAGGTGTATACGTATACGTGTACATACGTACGTATGTATGTATGTATATATGCAGCAGCTATCCGCCTGCAGCTCTTGGATTACGCTGCACGCCGAGGTAGAGGATATAAGTGCGTGTATATATATATATATATATATATAGGCTCGTGCGCGAGCTTGTGCTTTTTCGAATCTCTCCCTCGTTTGCCAACGACAACGACGACGACGACTTTCTCCGTCGGTTTTTCAATTTCCAAGTCCTGCGTGCGTGTGCTTCCTTTTCCCCCTCCTTTGCAAGCTCCTTATTCTCTCTCACTCTCTTACTCGCTTTGATGCAGCTTTTTCTTCTCTCTCTCTCTCTCTCTTGCTCTTACTCTCGTGTGCATAGCTGATGCAGGAAGCCAGCCGTACGTGCCTAGAAATCCGCACCCCTTTCCTTATTCGTCCCTATACTACCCTCTGTGCGTAATACCTAGTCTCTTTCTCTCTCTCTCTCTCACTCACTTCTTTCTCTGCCCTCTCCTGCAGCTACTCTCTGCTGTTGCTGCTGCTGCAGGTGGGGGAGGGATGCTCGACTGAATGCGACACGTACGTACAAGTGCACGTTCTACTGGGGTGCACCGAGAATCTATAGAACTGTATACTTGAGCCCGAGCTCACGCACACAGTACCTTGGCTATATATACATATACTCGAGGAAACAGACTAACTTATATTACTCTTTTAGTTGCGCGAAGAAAATTATGAAATTCGTTTTAACCATTAATATACATATACAACGTACATATATATACATAATATATAAGGCATCGCGCTCAGAGAGCTTTGTCGCGAAAACTGCCGCGCGCGTGCCTGACCTCATCAGAACCCCTCGGCGGCACTTGGTCGTTTTATATATGTATATATATATCTCTCTTTCTCTCCCACTCCGCGTCGCCCAGCAGCTCCACCCCTGTAAAATCCAGGCACGCTCGCTCTCGCTCTCTCTCTCTCTCTCTCTCTCTCTCTCTCTCTTTATTTCATGCTTTAAACACTTTATGCACGGCTTTTTTCCTAAAACGCCGCCCGCACGGCGACACGACGACGACACAACCTTTTCCTCTGCGCCCGCGACGTTCGCTCTCGATATGTATATACACACATATACGTGTGTGTGTGTG
>UCQR01002021.1:0-10658 GCA_900474235.1 Cecidostiba semifascia
TATATATATATACACGTGTGCGCGCGCTCGCGAGTATTTTAATGAGACTTGATTTTAGCGATTACAAGTAAGGTGTTTATTAAACGCAGTTCTCTGCTCGCACGATGATTTATCTTTACGAGCCTGTTTTTACGGCCGCCGAAAATTGTACCTGACAATCGGTTAGTCAGCGCAAACTCCTCTGAAAATTGGTTCTTCGCGCGAGAAAGAGAGAGAGAGAGAGAGAGAGAGAAAGAAAAAAAACACTTGCAATGCTCGTAAAACGGTTGCTGCACACGCGAAACTATGAAAAAGAAAGCGGGCCACCGAATCGCTCGAAATAGTCAATTTCGTCGGCAGTAGGTCGCATAGTGTGCGACGTATAGAGACCAAAAAAAATCGCGGTTCCCGTTTTATGATACGTGTGTCGCTGGCGCGCGCGAGTCCCTGCTGCGATGGAACCGTGTAGAAATATTGATACTGTCATCCATCCTATATAGTACGGGGTTACCAGGACGCAGATCACGGAAATAAAAAAAGACGGTAGAGAGACAGTTATGTACATCGGGCTTCGCGGATATCTGACGAGTATTTTTATTCTCGGATACTGATGTATATGTATCCGAGTTTGAGTTATTTTATTCGAAGATATCTAATATAGTTTAAATCGAAATAGCTGAACGAGTAATTTAATTAAATCGAGCGAGATATCGTTTTCTCGATATCAATAATCAGTGCGAGCCAATCACTGGTTTTTTTCGAGTCAGCTCGAATTTTAAAACGGTTTCTCTAAAAATATAAATATAAATAAATCTCGACGTATCGACATTCTGGAATAAACTCGTCAATTTCGCGGATAAAAAGCGTTTTCCAAAAGTGCTCGGTTCAAAACATTCGAGCAAAAAGCAACACCACTCGATCCCTCCCTATGAAATCCCCCAGATTTTTCAAACACGCGCTTGATGACTCCGGATAAAAAAAAATGAGACAAAAAAGAGGCCACACTATGTGTGCTACTGCAGCAGCAACAGCAGCAGCGGTAGTATACGGGTAAACAACGCACATAACAAAGGGGAACAAGGTATAGCTCGGAAAAAGGGACGAACGTACATACACGCGCATGTACGCGTAGAATTCGGTATATATAGGCATCAGTGCTGTACACGCAGTAGCGCGTACATATACATATGCATCGGCTGGCAATGCGGGGGTGTGTGCAGTATAGGCTCGGTATTTGCGATGCCGGAATGCAATCCATTTAATTTAAACGAGAGGGTTGCGCGCGACGCGCAGCAGCCGCTACTGCTTCTCGCGCAAACTGTTTAATCATAATTCAAAGCCACTAAATTAAGCCCATTTGCGCGCGGATATATAGTTACGTTGCGGGCTTTTACGCGAGGGAGTGTGCGAGAACGTGGTCGGCGTTTCGATTTTTTTTGTGTATTGGGGATTTTTTTTCTTTTGCAGTAGTATATAGGTGACGTTGTTATAGGGCGAGTCATGAAATTCGCGATTGTTGCGGCGCACACACGTGGCCTTTCAATTCAAAGTGCTCGTGCGCGCACGTGGACGCAATTTTTCGGTCGCGTATAATTTTATGACGAAAATATAGCAGCTATTTTTGCACTTTTTTGGAACAAACTCACCAAAAGCACCTACGAGTGGACTCGCATATATTAGAGAGAAATCATATTTGGCTATCGTTCATACCTGTAACAGAAAAATTGAAAGCAAACTTGAGTATCGGAAAAAATTATGTATTTACATTAATTATAAAATAAGTTTTATATCTGACGCGAGCTCGAGAGATCTAAATTCATTAAAACCCCTTTTTCCCGCGTGAAATTATATAATCCCACAGTTTAGAGCTCAGAGATGTATTATATACTTATATCTAAATTTGCTTTATTTTCCGAGAGGGCAAAATAAATTTAGCTATCACAATTTATCAGTATTTTATATGTATACACAGCGTGTATGATAACGCGAGAGCGCACACGCTACTGTGCGCGCTATAGTTAAGTATGCAAATAAATTCCCCGCTCTCTCGGCGCAAAAGGGGGTTTATATATCTCATTTCGCAACTCTCTAAAAACACACGCTTTTCAACAAAATAAATCTCGACTAACTCTACTCGTCTAGCACACTGCACACGTCAGTGCGCTTTTAAAAAAAAGAGCCCGAAATTACGAAAACGGTGCTGCAGTTGACTTGTTTTCGATATTTTTCACCTGAATCGCCTGCGAAAATTGGCAGCTTTTCTCGGAACGAATCGGAGGGAAAAAGAGCGCGCGAGGCAAAAATTATGAAAAACAATCGGAGTTTAGCACACATATACTGCTTGGCTTATACACATACGTGAGCGAATATAAGGGTTAAATTTATCTGGCTCGTACGAGCTCGCCGCCGCGGATTTACATAGGAATGGCGGTGTAAGTAGCGCTTATTTATGCCTTGTAACGCTCGACACGCGATCCCACATACACGCTCGGCTTTTCCGCGGGGCGTAATCGCGCCGCCGCCGCCGCCGCCGCCGCGGCTATTCGAGGGGTTGATACACCCCTGATCCTATTAAACGCCGATAAGGCGAGCCTGCAGTCTCTCTCCCTCTCCTTTTCTTTTTTCTTTCGCTCTGCTCCTATGCAATTCGTCGCTCGGCGTCGTAGCCGTCTTTTTAGCGCGGCCGCTACTGTCGTAAAGGCAAATAAGGAAAATTGCCCCCTTTTGCGAGTGTATATAAGCATAGACGCTGGCCGCCGCGGCGCTTTAATAGATTTTCTATTTATGAGAGAGAGCGAGTGCTTTTTTTCGCGGCAAGACGTGTGATTAATGAGGCTTTATGGGACCGTAAAAGCCCGTCCGCGAAACACTCGCTGATTTGTGAATGCCAGACTGCAGCTGTATATGTGTATAGATGATGTATATAGTCGCGCATGCATCAGCGACTTAATATATGGGCCGAGAGAGCCGGCTTTTTTTTTGCGCGCGCACTGCTCTACGATCGACGGGTCACCGCCTGTCGAGAGGCCAAAGTGGCTTATATAAGAAGAGTTAAGTGCTGCTCTGAAAAATTCAATTAAAACTTTTCTCTAAATAGCCAACTTAAAAAATGCAGTAGACTCTCTTATATAGCTTCAGGTAGCTCTTGACAGAAAAAAAGTTAAGCTTGCGCGCGAGAGCGAATTTTCAGTAATTTAATAACGTGAAACGTAATCGTTCGGGACAGAGGGATATAATTTAAAACACAATGTGCGCATACTGAAGTACAAATGAGTTACAAAAGCACGCATTGATATCCCATTTACAGCGTAAATTTCGGTGGCTGCGTACACACTATCAAGAGCGAAACGCTTAATTTATAAAAGCTGATTCACAACGAGAGGTATAATTCAAAATTTATACCCAAGTGCACTTTATCAAAAACAGTCGGTCGGTCGCAAGCGCACTAATTAGTACACACAGCACGAAAAGGGCAATTACGCAGCGGTGTGAATGCTTTCGGTTTAAAATACAATATCGTTTAATTTCGTTTTCGCTCGTGCGCCTCAAATACCAGAGAGAGAGAGAGAGAGAGAGAGAGAGCTATAATAAATCGTCGTACATACAATTACGAATTTATTAATTTCATTCGGCCGGTTGATCGCCGCGTGCATTACAGAGATATTATTGAATAATCGCACAATTGTACAATGAAGCAATTAAAAAACCACGTTACACACACCGTATGTACATGTCCGGTACACAATAGAGAGCGACTATAGATAATTGCACAGCTGGTATTGTGCGTATAGTGTGTATAGTCTCACCACCGCCAATGCTCGAGAGAAGAAAACGAGAGCGACTATATACACGACGTCTCATTGTTAGTCGTAAATCGAGCTAATCGTCGTCCGTCATTGCACTCAGAGGCTGCTGGAGGCGCGTGTGCGCGCGACACACTGCACTATGTGTATACTCGAATTGTCCGAGAGAGAGAGAGAGAGAGAGAGAGAGAGAGAGAGGAGCGAGTCTCGCGCCGGATGATTTATCTGCGTTGCACACCTGACGCCACACACGACGGCTCGGGAGAGATGCACTTGCTAAACTACCGCGTAAATTAGCCCGATCGCTTTCGCATTTGCACACGTTCTCACCGCTGCTGCTGTAGTTCGTGAGAGACACGACGCGACGACACCTGCATCATGCCGCCTCTGTATTAGCTGCAAACTCGCGCTCTCTCAATCTATATAGACGTGTACGACAAACTGTTGCGAGCTACAAGTGCACTACTCTATAATATCGATTATTATTTCCACGTCGCGCACAGGAGAGAAAACAAAGTCGCGAGCAACAAGTTCTTCTCTCGAGATGTATGTGTGTATATGTAGAGGGATGGCACACTGTAGTACACACTAGGTACTTGATCCAGTTCCAGGCGGAGACAACAAAGCGCACATACCGTCGCCGGCGCGTCGTCGGCGATCATGTCTCTGGGCGCAGTGCGCAGTATCAGCGATGCAAAGCACGGCACTTGACCGCGCGCGATAACGGCGAGCGGCCGACGAGAGTTACGAGCCGCTGTGTGCACCACAACCGAGTGAGAGAGAGCCGTTTATGGCTGTCTTCGGGCTCGTCATCGCCGTCGGCCGCCGCTTTTGAAAGGGAATCCGATTACGGACCCGACACACCTACACTGGGTCATCGGTGCGTTTACGCGGCTTTCGCGATGATTTACGATGCGTGTCGCGCAGCTCCTATACACACACACGTACTACTGTGTGTATACGTGTATACGGCGCCTTCGAGCTTGCGATGATGCATCGTATAGATGGCAAGTAGTGAGAGCCGAGTGTAGTCAGACTCGTTTTCAGCTTCGGTTAGTATCTCAATTTTTTTCCCCCGAATTCTCTCGCCTAGTTATAATCCGGCTGAATTATTTTTCAAATTAATTTTACTCCGTATAAATACACACAAGGAGTCCCCTCCTCTCTCTAAGAAGATTAAAGGCCGGGTATAAAAAGTTTTTCCATCTATAGCAGCCTCTCTCTCTCTCTCTCTTCGGTAGTATACAGTATACACAGCGAATTACATTCACCGCAGAGTATTAGTGTATATATAGCACGAGGCCGAATTAACGCTGCAAAGTCTTGGCGGCCGCCTTCGCCCCCATCAGCATGCGCACGACGGCAAAAGCCATCAGTGCCTATTGACACTGACGTGCCCGGCAAAACAGCGCAAACCCGCGCGCACTTAGCTCTATGTGTGTATATGTATACGACCCTTCTTCGATGCTGTGTGGCATTAAACGCCACGGATCGAGAGAGAGAGAGAGAGAGAGACCCCCTCCACACGCCTAGTTAAGTTTCCGTTTGCTGATTTCAGGGCACGCAAAGATGTCACATCCCTCCATGCACACACATACACAGCATCAGACCCGTAATTCATTTACGGCTTCGCTGCACTATATTTGCGAACACATCATACATACTACTACTGCGTCGTCCAAGTTTGGAAATCGACGGGGGCTGAGAAGCCAAAGACGCGTTGATGTATTTCGGGCTATTGGTATACTTAAGGAGCTCTCGGCATCAGCTCCCGCGCGTGTGTTTGTGTATTGATGGGATGAAAGTCGGGAAAGGGTGAAGTACGGGAAATCAATATACAGAACGGCGCTACTCTGCATGGGAATTATTTCGCGGTATTGATGCTGCGAGGGGAATTTTTAATTAGTTGTATGTACACTTTCTTTAATAAAAACACAATTTAGTGTTAAAAAACGCACAAACTTTCATCGATATAGGCATATCCAATATACACGTACAGATATATCGAAAGCCGTTTCACCGGTCAAGTTCGAGAGTAGTATAGGTATAGAGGCCAAAGTGAACAGGATGGACGAACGGGCACACAGCAGACTTTATCGAGGGGGCCATTAGCCGATTAGACCTGCTGTAGAGAGAAGCGACGGCGACGGTTGCCGGGCAGTTTCGGAGTTTTGATTGTTTTTGACGTTAAGGAGCGCGCGTGACTGCACTCTCGGGAATCTGCATGACCGAGCATCGGATGAATCGATCGGCTTTGACGCCCTTTGCTCTCCTCTCTCTCTCTCTCTCTCTCTCTCTCGAATATTTCTCTCTTTTTCTCTGTTTATTATTGCATGAAAGGGAAAAATTCGGCGAGAGTTTCGTTACTCTCTCTCGTCTAGCTGAACCAAACATCAGCCTGAATAATTCCGTCGACGCCAAGCAAAAGCTCCTTATTTACCCCCCAGCAGTGCGCCCGCGCGAATTTTCGCGTACGCATCGGGCTGCTGATGCTAATTAAATGTGTATGTCATCCGCAGGGAACCGAGACGGCTCTCGCGAAAGGTAAATAGAGCGCGAGAGGAAACGCCATGAGAGAGAGAGAGAGCTAGGCAGGAAAAATACTGGAAAATTAAAGAACAAGAGCGAGTGAGGGAGTGAGGTGCTGATCCGGAGATTAAAAGCTCCCGCGTACACGCGGTATATAACGAGCGACGCCCGCGGGAGAGAGAGAGCCGTAGACAACTGTCGTTTAATTAGGGAATTATCGAGGGATTAAATAAAGTAATTTGAGAGTGTATACAGCGAGGGGGAGAGCGGATCGTTGTGTATTATATATTTCCGCATCAGTGTCGCGAATAACGCTGTCGGTTTTTGCTTCATTATTATACACAATGACTGATATGACGGCGTATAAATTATCTCGCTTATTTATATTTCAGAGCGTATAATAGATCACAATCATGTCGTGAAAAAAAGTACTGTACTGCGCAAAATAAAGCATAAATATCTCGCGGAGGACGGCTATCATAAGCGAGAGAAAAATCGGCCCTCTCTCTCTCGGGCAGCTAATATTAATTTAAATTGATTTAAGGCCATTTTTAATTAACATCAGTAGCCGTGCTACACCACCGGGCGATACACACGCGGAGAGTCTGACGGCGCGTTCTTTAATAGGCTCCATACGGGGCTTGTGCCACGCTCTCACTATCAGCAGCGGATCGCAGCACACACACACACACATATAGCAAGGCAATATTTCCTCCTCTGCGCGCAAGGTCGACACTCGGTTAAATTAGAACGGGCGCGCGCGCGCGCGCTTATAAATCAAGCAATTTGGATGATGAAACGCTTCCGCGCTAGTTCCCGCGCTTAATATTCTAATATCGCTAAGTGCTGCAGTAGGCGCGCTATGTATGCAGCGCCCACTTCCTCCGAGGGATTTCACTTTTGTCTCCTTTTTCCCGCCGCGCAGCAGCACAGAAGAAAACGAGCGCCAATAGCCGTGCGGCTGTCTCGCGCTCGCGATTCCCTCTCTCTCTCTCTCTCTCTCTGCAACTATAATACTTGCCGTCGTCGTGACTTATATGAGTAATGGCCGGTTGGGAGAGCGTAAATCAGCGGCGACCGCCTGCAAGACTGCCCTTTATTGCCCGGCATACTACTACTGCTGGAGGTCCTTATAGACGTTAGCTATACTCGAAGTCTATTACCGCGGCGAGGAGGAGGATTTCGGGGGCTGAGATGCTTGCTTGTAGCAACTGCTGATTTGAATACCGAGCAGTAGTCTATACCCTGTATATATGTGTGTGCGTGTAACGAGGGCCGGATGATTGCCGCCGACTGAATTGGGGCTCTTATGGGCTGAAACTTTCGGCGGATCTGAATTTATGGCACCGGCCGGCTACGTTTGTTAGTTATTCTATATGCGGTCTCGTTATACTACACACTGGGTATACTGTGAGTAGCGCGTTTGACATTTCAAAAGTGCCGGATTTATATTTGACTTTCGTGCGGAGGCGTAAATTTAATTATAGGCTTGTTATATATCGATTTGATTTATTATAACACAGGGGAACGAGTTGCACTTTCGACCAAATTAGAATTAACATATTTATAGAATCTTTTAATACTCTTGTTTATGGCGATTGGTATTTAATAAACATTTAACTCTCTCTCTCTCTCTCTCTCTCTCTCTCTCTCTCTCTCTCTCTCGCGCGCGCGCGCGCGCGACAAAGTTTCAAAACGACACTTTTCTATAATAACCCGCATAAATCGGTATATTATGACTCACCGTTGCGTTATACACACAAGCTGCATATTGCATATCGCGAAAGAAGCAGCATTATAAACGTGCACGCGCGCGAGAGTAGTAGAGAGAACAATGGGAGATTTTTCATTGTTCGCTTAATAGTGCAGTTATTCAGGCGACTCATTACACGGGCCTCGTCGTGGAATCGTCCATAAATACCGCGACGATGACAAGAGGGCCCATCAAATCTCGCCTCCTCTCTTTCTTTCTCTCTAACGTCGTAAACAAAAATCAAGGATAATAAAGTAGCCGAAATAACGAAAGAAATAAGAGAGCCGCGGCCATTATAATGCACGTCTCGTCGCTAAACTGCATCTTCCTCTCTGATATGCAGCGGCGAACAAAAGGTAGTAGTAGCGTCGGGGACAAAAATCCTCGAATCGCGTATATTGCTGCAGCGGAGCTCTACAAAACAAAAGCCCCGGGAGAAAAACTTGGCTTTTAAGAAGTTTTTTACCTTTCGAGAACTCGTCTCGCCGATACGTATATAGGTAACCCCAGCGGCTTTTTACAGTCGAGACTCCTCCTCTCTATACCAGCGCGGTGATAGCTTTTTTGCTCGTGTGTACTTGCGATCTCACGACAACGCCGGAACGCGCTTAATGGCCTTAGTTTTTGAAACGAGGAAAATATGGAATGTTCTTCAATTGCTTTTCCTCCATCACAGTAGAGCTGAATATTTATTCGCGCGGCCTATGTTGTGCAGTGTGTTAGCGCGCTCGTTTTCTTTTCCGCCTCGTGTGCGAGCGAGCGAGAGCCGAGAGTTTAGCGCTATTTAGTCACGGACTTTGGACGTTGTACCGAGAAATGCGCGCATTTGCATGAGAATCGCAGAGTTTGCACAGTTTTCTTGTGTTCTCTCCTCGCGGGCGTCCGGAAACGTTGTATTATATAGTGTGTACGAATAAGAATATTTTAATTCGCCAACTTTTTCCAATCTTCAGAGAAACAATCGTTGGTACAGAGATGAGTATAACTATTTGTTTAAAAATTATTTTATAAATAAAGTCCGTTAACATCTTTCTTCATTAGCCCGTGTAAACACACGCACAGATGTGCAGCGATTAAATCTTGCAGCTCTTGATAACGTCTCCACCCACTCACAGCAAAGAAAAAAAAGAAGAAAGCGCCCCTGCATCCTGCGCAAAGCGAGAAGTGTGACGGAGAAAAACAAAAGAATCCTCGGTTCTTTCATGCTCGACGCGCGCGATATCTGCGTGTACTGCTGCATCACGAATCTCTACGCGCTTTTCTCTCCCTACTACACTAATGCTTCTTTTTTAATCACCGCCCGGGAAAATTCAGTAGTCACGCGGGCGCACTTGAAAAAGTGTAGCAATTCTCGGCTCCTTATTCAAAGACGCACCTACCTACGCGGAAGAGTTAGAGCCGGCGGCGGGAGTTTAATTAGCCGGGCGCCAAGTCGTCATAATTTTCTTTGCGAGAGCGCGCTGGCTATTTATTTATCCTCGCGCTCTGTATGTAGGGTGAATTATTAAAGACGCATTAATTCAGCAGCGAGAATTTTTTTGGCTTCATTAAATATAATAATACCACGATGATGAGGAGCTGACTTCGCACAATCGAAAAGTTCCGCTCATTTCACGATCGAGAAGCAGCAGCAGCAGCAGCAGCAGCAGCAGCCCTTCTGATGTTTCTCTCTCGAGCGAGCGAGCAATACAAGCACATCAGCTTTCTTATACTTTTCCTCTTTTTAATTTGTTGTTCTAGCCGCTCTCGTTGCGTCTTACATCAATGCCGCAGCCAATTAGCCTCTCGTCGAGGGTCTGGTCAAGCGCGCGCCCCTTATTATTTTTCCAGTAGAAATGTAATGCGATCTTGCGGTCGATGCGCGCGGCCACGCAAACTTCTAATTCGCCGATATATATACGTAAGTACAAGGGAGAGCTACTTTCTTTACTCCCTATAATATAGCGCGCGGACAAAGGATTTTTCTTCGGAATTCACAAGAGCCTCTACTCCTTATATAATGTAAACCCTCGTCGCGGCCCCTTATTATTGTCTGTTTGCTCACCGAGCGCTATACTGGAGCAGTAGATATCGAATTATCGAGCTGAGTTAATTCTCCGGAATAGTTTAAAATAAATTAATTCCAACCCCCGCGCTCTGCGCGTACTCTGGAAAATTAAGAATGCACCCCAATTTAACCCTATACTACAAGGTTACCAGTAGCGAGAGAGTAGCGCAAATATCGCGACGACGCGAAAAACAATGGCGTAAGCAAGATCAGAGAGTCGCAGCAGCCAGATGAGGAGAAGAAGGGGAAAAGCAAACAATCCGCGAAAAAGCAATGCCGCGCAAAGGGGAGTATATATATATGTAAAGAGGAAGCATTGCCATGTGTGTGCGACGACACAATGCAATCCGTCAAGTTCAAGATCTCGTCGCTATATGCAGGACACTATAGTGCGTCGCGGCGACGACGTCTGCTATACCCCCGAGCGACTCGGTGTAAAATTCAAATTCCGCCTCGAGAGATGCGGGAAGAAGACGTAGAAGAAGAGCAGGAAAAGAGGAATAGTGCGGTGCTGAGTGTACGAGACGGAACGAACGGCGCCGAGACC
>UCQR01002022.1:0-14390 GCA_900474235.1 Cecidostiba semifascia
GAATATTTTAATAATCTAAAGAGATTAAAACTCTAGTTTTCGGTCGAGATTTAGAAAATCGTAAAAGAACTGTAGGGCATTTTTGAATAAGCCGCCGGAAAAAGGGATCTACTTTAGCGTAGGAGAGCAGTTTTTCGACGAGGCGCGGTAGGGTCCGTGCTTGGGACCGCAGTGCTATTGTACAGACGGCAGTTAGAAACGAGAGGCCAAAGGGCACGAATCGGTTGTGTTGAAGCGGCCAACAGGCACAGCTTGAATATTTCTCCGGTTACAGAGTTTCGGAATTACTTGATTCGATTGCGCATAACGTCACAGGAATAAGTTTCTACTTTTGAATAAATGAACTCTTTTGAGAGTCCTTGAATTTTAGAGACAAAATTATGTGTTCAACTTATTTCATACAAAAGAAATCCTTCTTCCCGTGAAAGTACGTTTCCGAGCGAAACAGAAACTCTTGAATTATATGTTGTTAGTTTTGTTGGTGCCAATAAAAATTTTTAATAAAAACTATTGTGAGTTTGCCTACTTGTAGGCTGCGCGATACACTGTAAAGCTATCTGCTGAATCATTCAGCAGCGGTTTTTTTCGGTGAAGGTAACAAAAATCGTCACTCTCCACGAAGATAATAGCACATAATTTGCCCGTGACAACAAGTAGTAATTTTATTTTTACACGTGCAAAAAATTAACCGTCTTTTCAATAAACCTAGGAGATAATTAAAATATATAATAATGCACGAGACGCATTGTTATTAGTGGGCTTTAAAAAAACTATCAATTCACAAATTAGGTAGTCTTTGTAGAAAGCGACGTGACTTGGAATAACTGAAGTTTAATTAAACGACATGTCAGTCATATTTTGAAGCGAAATATGATGATCCGGACAAACCTTTTTTGAGCATCCGTGACAACGCATACATTTTATGTTCCTTATTGTTTAAGTATAAATAGCGAGTTGCGGAACACCGTGGTATCAGTCTTCAGTAGAACTTTTTGTTAATTCACATTTGACTTACAGCTTCAATTCCACTTTGCAAAGTAAGATATCAAACATAATACTTTCTATCATATAATTATGTATAACTATTCGCATTTTGAGGAAAAATTTAACTTATATTTATTAGATGAAGTACGCAACAGCAGTTCTGATTGCATTCTGTCTTATTGCGGTGATTTCTGCAGCCCCGTCAGAGAGTGGCCATCAAAGAGTACGTATTCTTTACATTTTAAGAAGCTGTGAATAAAAATAGCAAAATATTGCATTTACTCAGTTTCTCTATTACGAAAACAATACCTTTCCAATCCTAATAGAAACGTCAACGATATATTGATTACAAAATACAAATTCAATTTTTTCCATAAGAACATTCTATTCTCTTAATACAAGATTTTAATATTGATTTTTACCGAAAATGCTTCCATTTGATTAACACGTTAACTAACAAAAATAGTTCATTTTCTACCAGGGAAATTGAAACATGATGCAACAGTATGTAAAGTATCAATGGGTTTTAACGATTTTATTTTCTTAAGCAGCCTGATCAATCTCACTCACAGAGCGTTGGATCTAGCAAGTCTCAAAATCACAAAAATGAACAATCTAGCGAAGAATCTAGCGAAGAATCTAGCGAAGAATCCAGCGAAGAATCCAGCGAAGGAACCACGGTAGAGTGTGATTCAAACAAAGTTGAATCATCTACCCAACCGCAACATGGAAATGGAGAAAAACCCAGGAGAGAATCTGGTTCAAACAAAAGTGAATCATCTAACCAATCGCATAATGGACATGAAGAAAAACCCAGGAGAGAATCTGGTTCAAACAAAAGTGAATCATCTAACCAATCGCATCATGGACATGAAGAACTTCATGAACATGTTGAACATCATGGACATGATGAACACCATGGACATGACGAACATCATGGACATCATGGACATGAAGAAGAAGAATGTGACGAAAAACCGCTGCCAAAGAATTGAAGCAGTAAATTTGCTTGGCAAACTAGTTACTAGACATGACTAACTGTCCGTTTCAAAATACCATCGCTGGCTAAGCACTTCTAAATAATCTATACAATTATAATATACAATTGAAAAGCTTAAATAATAAAAATCAGCATGCAATGTATATTTAATTATGAAAGTTTCTTTGAATCCTTTAATCTCCAAGATCACGAAATTTTTTGCTCATTTTCGAAAAATAAACAACATCACTACGAAACCTACTTGTACGCGTGATGAGCCATCTCAAGGAACTAGCCAGTGGCTTTTATACTGGGCACGGACTGGCTAAAAACTACTGAACATTCTTTACCAGAATTAATATTCGGAAAAACAAAGTCGCGCATATCAGCAGAGACAATAAACACACGGTTGAAACAAACGGACAAAACAAGAGCGCAGGCAGAAGCGCGACTCTGTTTGCGCAAACTATTTTTCATTTACATAAGCCATTATACGAGTATATAAGAGAGTACACAGCAGACACGTCCAGAGGGGCCGAGAAGCTTTTATCAAAAAGTCCTGTCCCCCTGGTGTATGCGTGAAAGCTCATAAAACCGTGAAGGCGAATATAAAAGTTAAGGCAAACAGATGTAAACAGCCGTGTAGAGAATGAGACATACATACAGTATTATAGGGTTAGAGCGAGAAACTTTCTCCATATTCTCGGGTAAAGTCAGTTTTAATACTCGTTTATAAGAAAAAGCCACGCAAAATAAACGCGTTCCCTCATGCTTTCTAGCGTCAACTCGTTCTCTCTCTCTCTCTTCTGGCATCAGACACTTTCCAAGAGTAGAGCGTGTATATACATTCCCGAGAGAGATAGAGAGAGAGAGGCTGCAGAGCTATGCTGCCCTGTTATTTCACGAAGCGACGCGACACGATGATTATTATACCGACGCTCTGTAATTCAGGAGAGAGAGAGAGAGAGAGGCTCTCGTGTACAAAAGATGCTTAGGCAAAAATTCGGAGAACAAGGGAAGTCGACGATAAAAGCCAGAGGAAAATCAATAGCTCCCTGTTTTTTTCCCTCCCTCCATATACATGTACACCCGATCGTGCGCCGAGAGTGAGAATACACAAGAGTGTATGTGTCTATACACATTGGGATACGTATACACACAGTCAGAGAGCTATATAAGCGAAGATGGAAAAAGAGATAAAAAGGAAAATAACAGGGAGCAGAGCGAGAGAGAAAGATAGACATTGGCGTCGTTAAGGGAATTGAAGTCAGCTGTAACAATTCCAAATTACGTTTGCTCTGCTGGCTTTCACTTCTCAGCCCTCTTCCATACACCCTCTTCCTGTATATATACGATAAACACACGACGACACGCTTTCTCCCTCTCTCTCTCTGATTCCGCGAAAAGTCGGTCAGAGGATCGTACGCAGCGGCGTGTCACACACACACACACACACACACACACATGTCTATCCGATCCGGTCGTCGTCGTCGAGCGAGTTATGGCCGGGAAATAAAAGGACGTTACTCGTCACCGCGACGATGAGTGCCGTGTATATATACACACAGAGTCAAAGTGAAATGAAAGGAAGACATCGCTATACTCTGTTTCGGTGTAGGTAATAATAGTTTTCGTCGCTGCTCGTAAAGTTTTTCGAGCCGCGCATCAGCTCGTAAATCCTTAAATAAGAGAAGAAAAAGAAAAAAAAACATTATTTTCATTCCGTTGTTATATTGCGAGTCTCTCTTCGTCTCCCTTTGTCTCACTCATCGGTGTGCAGCCGTTGTAAATTTGGTAGGAAAAGCGGAAATCCTCTCGGAGGTAAAAAAAAAAAAAGCTCAGGGAGAGGAAGCAATTTCAAGCATACAGGAGAAATAGAGAGATATACAAACGTGACGGTGTGTCATATATATGTATGCTGACGTCCGATTCTTTCAGCTATTCTTCCAAGTCAACTCATTATATACGTCAACGCCGAAATTGAAGTTCCTTGACGAGGCGCCGCGGCTACAAGTTTCGAATCGCTGATACGGAATCGCGCGCAAGCAAGCGAGCGAGAGCGTGTGTATTAGGAAAGTTTCGCGTAGACGTGTGCTTTCAGGCTGATTCGATTTTCTCCTGCGGCAGCAGTTTCCTGATGCGTCTCGTTCGAGCCGAGAGAGGATCGACGCGTTGTCGTATTTTTGCTGAAGTCAAGTTTATTATATGGATGATGATTTTGGTTTTCGATATTCTCGAAATTGGAAGTCGTTGACCATTTTAAATGTAATAGTGGCTGTCGCCGATTATAGTACTATCTGAAATGTGTTGCACTTTCTACGAGTCCCGGAAAAAGGTAATTAAAACGTGTGTCACTTGACAATTCTTGACACCTTTGTCTACAGGCAATGAGAATAAAACGTGCATTCTCATTTTCTTAATTTAATTTAAATCCACACACAGCTATCGACATTTCTTTGATGAAAGTTCAAAGACAAGACAGCGCGAAACAATTACCGGCCAATTAATTATCAAACGCGGATCTCTGATGCTGCGCTCGATTGACTAAAGCGTGTACTACACAAAGTATCACTTTTTACGATTCCCAGTAAAAGAAATAGAAATGGCGCGTACACGTCGTTTATACATCAGGCAAAATAAATGAATGCAATTTAATTTCATGCACACTTCACTATACAATGAAAGCTCATCTAAAAAGGAGCCGTGATTGGTTCATATACTCAGCTCTCCGTATAATATAAAAAAAGAAATATACGACAGGCCAAATCGAACTAGAGTCACAAAACAAATTCGCCGTTAACCGAAACTGTATTCAGTAAACGTATTCCCAACTCTCTCGAGCCATTTCTCAATTGTGGACGCTATATACAGAGGAAAAAAAAGGAGCTTAGTTCAAACTACAGCGGCGGCTTCAAATAGGAAATGCTCGAAATTAAATGCCCCGTCGCCGACGTATATACATGTATAGAAGGCCAAAGGGAGTAAAATCGTAAAATGAAATTCTTTCGGTCGTCGTCGCTACTTTCGCCCTCGAGTAGCGAACGTCGCCTTTCGGCCGAGAGATAAGAAAGAAGACGCAACTCGCGCGTTTACGAGAGTAAGTACAGAGAGAGAGAGAGAGAGAGAGCGAGATAGTATAAAGTATACATATATATACCGGAATAAGAAAAAGATCGCTGAAGAAGAAAAAAATAAAGGTATATAAAAGCTTCAGCTGCACAAGTAGACGAGGAAGGAAGGAAGCGGGCGCTGAAAAAGCCGTCCCGGGACTTTTGCCTATTATACTCGAGCTTTTCATTACACACACACACACACATACACATATAGATTCATGCCGTTTGTCGACTACTGCTCTCGTATATATACACACACAGACGGACAGTATAGTGACTTCGCGGGTTCGCGCTCGCATTGTCCGCGAGAGAGAAGTTGACCCGGGGCAGTGACGTGTATATACATACAGCCAGAAACTCTCTAGCTGTGTGTGTGTGATGCATTCGGCGGCGAGCTTTCAGATCTCAGCGCAGAGTTGAAAGACCGACGAGCGATGCGTCGAAAGAAAGTTATATTCCTGCCGGTGATGGGATGGAGCAGTAGTAGAGATGTGCATTTCTGATGATTGTGTGTGAGTTGAATCAATTGATGCGATTTGAAAGTTTCGTGATCGAAGGGGAATGTGCATATACGCCCTGGTAAAAATTAAGACGATAATTTCGCCAGAATATTGCTACATTTTTAAATTCTAGCTGAATTCTAGCCAGACATTTTTAACAATAAGCGTCAAAAGGCTTCAGGTCAGTCAACCTCGCAGTGAACAGTCTTTGTACACTGAGAGAAAAGAATCCTTGCCCTAAAGGACAATTCTAAACTGTTAAGAAAATGGGATTAATAATAACTAAAGTCTTCAGATCTTAGAATTTTCGTAGCTTTGTCGTACACATATGGGCTACTCGCACTTGCAGATGTCTATAGAGAGTGGCATACTTTTGGAAGCTCCCACTCAATCGAAAAAGCCCTACAATATTCACACTGTTCGAATATTTGTGAATAAATAAAAATTCTCAGCATAAACAAAACCGAACGCATCCAAGAGTCATCAATTGCATCAGCTTGCAGACGACAAGTTCCGTCGTAGCGTCGACGCCGCGGCGGCCACGCGCTGCCGATTCGCGCTGGCTCGCTGCCTCCGTCGATAACTTTTTACCGACGGTGGGTATGATTGACAATCGCACACAAATGCTTTCTAAACTCACTAACTGTTAAGAATTCTTCTTTGCTAAAAAGCAATTTTCATTTGTAACAAATACATGAAAATTACGCTGCGGTTAAGTCGTGAATCCTTTGAGACAAGGATTCTTTTCTCTCAGTGTAGATTTGGGATATCTAAAAATAAAGGTAGAAACTATAAATCAAGCCATTTTTTATAATGTAGAATAATAATTATATAGATCGAACGAAGATATCGACTGAAGATTCTAGTCTTGAGGTGATAAAGTGAACAATAAGTGTAATTGATTTTTCAACTTTTTATCAATATCAGTTATTATATTTTACTCAATAGTATCTTACCTAAATCTTAACCAAAAAAACCCGATTGAAATTTCATCGTTTTAACTTAAAGAAACGCTAAACAAATTGGCGATATTTTAACGGAAAGGCTAGAAAAACTAGCCAAATTTTTACCAGGCATAGGTGAAGTTGAATTATGACAATTTAGAGCTTGCAGGTGAATCAATGTATATTAATATTTGTTGCACACAAATATAAGACGGCAAATATTCTCTCGTGTATTTCACAAGCCCTTTGATGATATACGAGAGATATTCTAAGAATTCACCATTGCAGAGATTCCACTGTGTACACATATATGCGACAAATTGCCGTAATAAAGAATCCACGTATATATACGCCATCAGTTGGAATCGATAAAGCTCGGCGGTGTACACATAGCTGAGAGAGATAGAGAGTCAATATAACAATGGCGCTAGTTAGCGTTTGCATTTGCACGCTAGATATTCCAGGTCGTTATAGCAAAAATTAAGGTATCAAAATTTACGTAGCGAGAGAGTAGTATCACTACTAATATCTCTCTCTCTCTCCGCGTGTGTATATGTATACGAGAGGACGCTTTAAGCTGCGGCGTGTAACCGCGAACAATTTGTGCGCCGTTACGAGAAATTGCCTCGAATATGGTAATACATTAATTGAGCTTATACATCCCGATGCTTGCTTGCGCGCGGCTCTATACTGATGTAGCTTGAAAATGCGCTCATACTACTGTCTCTCTCTCTCTCTGTGTGTATATATGTATATATATGCGTCGTCGTCGTGCAGGCGGCAAATGTATATCGATTGCGCAAAATTATACCGAGTTCGTTGCTTTATCGTGTGCTGTGCATTCCGATGATTTATGATTCTGGAGTAGTATGTGTATATGCGTACTGCGTATAGTATATATATATAGAAAGGCTGTAAAGGAATGCTGCGAATCGGATATATCAGTAGAAAGAGACGATTGTAGTCAGACGAGCGATAAATCTTGTAGAATCGGATTGTGCACATGCATCTGCAGTATAAAATAATACGGAGAAAATTATTATTGCTATTGATAGCTCTGTTGTATGTTTTATATTTACAAGAAGGAAAATACGAAAATTAAGTGTATATAGAGGAAAAATGGATATATGCAAAACGCGTTTGATCTACGTACGATGTCTGCTCTCTCGCGTATAGCTTTGTGTGCATAACGTTCTATATATGGGTCGAAGAAAATAAAAGGCAAACTTTCGATACGTAAACTCGTTTTATTTTTCGACTGCCAGTGTACAGCGCGAAACGTTATTAAAAAAAAATCACAAAGGAATTCTTGTAGGAAATAACGCTCGAGTTGTTGGTTCTCTCGGTATATAGTGTATAGTAGCGACATACACACCCAAATAAAAAGTCAGGGGGTGAAATTTCGCATGATAAAATACAGACACACACGACGCTTATACTGCAGCAGTAGTAGCTATCAAATAAACGTATACATGATATGCGTATATCGGTGTATAGGTATATATAGAAAAAAAGGTACAATAAAATAAAGCCAGTAAATTGAAAGTTTCGAATTCGCAGTGGCGGCCAATCGTAAATTCAGCGTTTGCGCGCCAAGAGCCGAGAATATATATCCCAGTCGAGAAAGAAGAGGAGGAGGAGGAGGTGGAAAGAAATAAAGCTATATATGTATAGCGAAGAGGTGAGATGAGCCTTTCAATTTTCCTGTAAATGTCCGTTATAATCCGAGCTCGTAATTTCCTATCGCTGCGAGTCCGGACAACGCCTCTCTCTCTCTCTCTCTGCTGATGACGGGAAGGTTGTAACAGCGATCGATAGTAGATAGACAACTTCATCGAGTCTACTAACTATACACAGCTTTCTGCAGCCCCAGAGAGAAACGACAATGAACAGCGAGGCGCGCGCAAGCTTGTTTGCTTCCTAAATAACGTGATAATACTGTAATAACTCAGCTTGGAGAAGTGCTGCACTCTCGATCCTATAGTCTCTGCTGAACATGTGTGTGTGTGTGTGTGTATACACTAGGCAAATCCAACGTCGCGACTCAAAGACATGATCCTGGGATGAATGACCTGGGAATATATTGCGCATCAGTGTGTTTGTGTCTGGATATAACATTGTTTTCTTTTGAGGCGACTATTAATCGTCATGTTGTGCTAATTTAATGTTGGATCGAATAGAAGCTCTTGGAATAACTCTGGAGGCTTATGACAGCTGGCTTGTATAGTATAGATGTTTAAGAATCTCTTAAATTATCTTATATATCGATACTCCCTGGTAGCAGCGTTGCCGATAAGTTTGCCAGAAAATTAGTCGATCTAGCTGGATTCCAGACACAATTTTTACTAAAACGCGTTTAGAAGACATTGAGTAGGTTTAAAATGTTTGAAATAGGTTTGAAATACCTAAGTATAATGTAGAAACTATAAATCGTGCTATTTTTCATGTATAAATAATATATAGAGATTTCCGTGAAAAGCCATGTGTCCATCGACTGAAGATTCTAGTCTTTAGGTGATAAAGCCGACAATAAATTAAATTGATTTATCAACTTTTGATCAAATCAGTTGTTATATCTTACTTAATAGCGTCTTAGCTAAATCTTAACCAAAAAAGACGACAGAAATTTAATTGTTTTTCGTTTCAAAAACAGCTAAACAAAGTGCCGATATATTTACTGGTCAGGCTAGAAAAACCAGCCATTTTTCTACCAGGGTTGTGAATGGACTTGAATGTTATGTTTGGCTTGACTCTTTTTTGGTCGACCACATTGCGCTCTTTGTTTTTCAATTGGATCGAGAAACTATAATACGATTCGAATATAACTGACACGAAAAAGAAAACCACGAAGAGTATATAGTATCACATGAAAAACAAGAAAATAAAACAATTCTCGCATCACAAGGATCAGCGCGTCGATTCACGTCCTCGTGACGACGCGTTCGTCCGTATGTATACGTAAACGAAAAAAAAAAAAAAAAACAAGGAAGGAATGCAAAAAGTACAAACTAGGTGTATAGCCAGAAGAAAGCAAAAACACACGGCAGCCCGATCGGAATTGCGAGTATATGCGTATATATATGTGTCCGAAACAAAACGGACAGCGGCTGAATTAATGGTCGACGAGTTTAGGAAAACACAGAGGTACTGCGTTGACGTTGAGTATATACACCTATATAATACTACTCGGACACAGGATAAAAAAGGAGGGTAAACAAGGCTATAATACGACTGCAGTATATAGCTCTTTAAAAATGAAACGGGGGACGAGAGGAGTGCGTTTATGAATTGATGAAACGCGCCTGGATTGTGATACGATATATGGCGAAGGTCGATATTCGGACGAAGCAATTATTCACGGCTCTCGTTATTTATTCAAACTCGAGGAGGAGTATATATAGCTAACGCTGGCCTTGTGGCTCTCTCACTGCTCTTCTCCCTCACACACACATACACACATACACATATATAGACGTGTTTCTTGCTTCCATTCTCCGGAGAGAGCAGCCTTTGAACCGCGACGTTGCTACTGCTGCAGTAGCATGTATACAGCAAAAAAGAGGGACGCGAATAAGGGCTGAAAAGAGAAAGAGAGAGAACTGGGAAAAAGCGAACGTGCAGAAAGCAGAGAAAAGCCTCATCCGTCTGCTGCTACTGCTGCTTTTTCGTTTAATACACGTATAGAATATGCAGAGCGCTGTACACCAAGCGAGAGAGAGAGAGAGATGTATTATAAGAAGTGCATATTCCGGGACGAGGAGTATAAAGTAGCAGCTCGACCTTTACAGCCGAGGATTACGAATGTCCTTAACGGAATAAGCGGCCGAATGAAATATTCAAATAAGAAAGCTGGACGATGTGTATATATATATACGTATATACATACACACACACAATTTCCATCTCTCAGCTGACGCTATACTCGAATTTTACTCACTCCTTCGCGCGTCCGCGCCTTTCTTTCTTTTACGCTCTTCTCTTATATATCCTTCTTCTTCTTCTTCTTCTTCTTCTTCTTTTTATTTTATGGACGACTCTAATGCCCGTGTAAAAGTGTCTTTATGCACCAAGCGCGTGGGCTGTCGCCTTTCGGCTCTCGTCCGAGTGCTCGGACGAGTTATCCGAGCGCTAGAGAGACGGGGATAATAAAGGTTTTTGTGTATATATACATGCGCGGGTTTTACAGCGTCGGATCAAAAATGCAAATGCTCGGAGTGGAGAACCGCTGTATTATTGAGCGGTATAGAACGGATTTTCGATGTATAGCTGTATCTTCCCTTTTTTTTTTCTTCGACTCTGCAGATATATAAAAAGAGGATTCAATTTCGGTAATGTCTGCAAAAATCTGGGTCGCAGGAAATTTTTCTCAAATTTATAATACTTACACACATCTCGACCCAAAAGAGTTTTCAAACTCTACCGGCGCGCGACGACACTAGCAAATTTGACAGCCAACGCAGCTGCTATATGTGTATGTGATCTTGACGAATTACCGAGAGGGATATATCCGCTACTGTGTAGCATCAGGGGTATATGTAAAGCCTTTTCATGCATTTTTCGCGCGCGATTTACGAGAAAAAATGCTCGTCTTATTCCACGTTCTGTCTCGGCCATTCTTTTCTTTTCACGACGACGAGAAGAAGAGAGAAAAAAAAAAAGATTTCCAGATGATAATGCGGAGAAAGTGTTCCGAGAGAAGAGAGCCTCGCGGCGTAATAAATGGGGAAATCGTGTTGAAACGAGGCTCTTCCTTGTTTTTTTTTCTTTTTCGGTGGTAGTAGTACGTGGAGGCATTAAATTTCAGGAAATAATTAACGCTCCTGCTGTCCATTCTCGTTTAACGCGGACATTTTCATTCTGATTTATAGAAAAGCTCTCAGCACGTATAGTGGCTTATACAGACACGAATCTGTGTACCGATACATTATATATTACACGCTGAGACTACTACTACATACATAATTAATTAGTTTCTATACGCGAGCAATTTCTCGGTGTACTTTAATATGGATATTATACAATAATTAAACTAATCTCTACTGTATATATACCAATACAACCGTGTCCCGTCAGCCGTCTAACTTTATAAACACACACAACACACACACACATTCAATCGCATCGCCGGAATTCCCTCTCGCAGCTATACTCTAATCAATTTAGCGTACAAAGTAAACCGCATACCGCATCTCCCGCTGTATATGTGTATAACTATATACACACGGAATCTCATTATATACACATACGAAGCCATACATACACTGTAGATATAAAATCGAAAAATAAAAATTCCAAAACCACACGTATATAAGAGCAAAGGAGCAGCTCCTTTGACGCACATCTCACATCATGTATAAGGCTGCAAATAAAAGCGGTTATTATTGCGCTGCTAGCCTCATTAAAATACGTGTCCACGTGCAGTAGCAGAAGCTAGCCGAGTTTCATTCCAAGCGTAGAGCTGTAACGAGCGCAAGCGTATATATATATACACCGCAAGCATAGCAGCTCTCGTATTGCCTTAACGTACCTAATATCGAGCTAAGTGCAATACGAACCGTGAGACAGCCGCCGGAGGATGCGTTTGTGTAGTATAGGTATCTCGTAACGTATATATATACGTATATATATGCTATACTACAGTGAAAATAATATGAGTCTAGGTATTACTGTTATTTTTCTCTTGATGAAATCACACGCTGTGAACACAAAGCTGCTTGATGAAAAAAGGAGGATTTTTTTAACGTTATACCCGCGAGAAAGATCCTCTCGTTTAAGGCCATTAATCAGCGAGACAATAGCGGTTGTCTTCTTTTGTGCGGGGAATATTATAAGAAAAGATAGGTAAATAAACAACGACACGGGATGATTGATGGTGTATTATAGGAAACAGACACAGTGTTATCGAAATTGTTTTTTTTTTATACCGTAGAATATAGCTTCCATATCAGTAGAAACATCCGGCTATGGCCAGACGCGCAAAAACCCGCAGAAAGGCAAACTAAGACTCAATGAGCCATAACGAACAAAAGCCCTTGGACAAGCAAATGCTCTCTCTCTCTCTCCGAGCAATCGAGCATCCGATTAGCGCGGCGGCCACGTGTACAGGATCTCGCGGCTGCCGGAGCAATTAACGCTAGTAGAGCGCGCGCGGTCAGCCTTCTCTACTCTACTGTATATATATACATATATATGTGTGTGTGGAATCCTGCAAGCTCGCGCACCAAGCAGCCGGATCTTAGCAGCCACTAATAGGTCGGCTCAAAGCGGCCGCATAACCGGTAGCCGGCCTAGACGTCTACGTATATATACATATATACATACACGTGAGTCCATTGGTATATATATGTAAGCGCCTGGGAGGAGTAGGATGTTGCCTAGACCTTTGTGCTGCTACTGGCCCGCTTTGGAATTATGTTGCTGCTGATGATGGCTGCAAGACCGGATTATCATAGCTGTGTGTGCTGCTGAGCCTGTGACGCCTGAGGTATGTATTGTGTGTTTGTGCGACGTCTTGGATTTGATGCGCAATGTATGAATTTCGAGGATCTATATACTGAGTTGCCTATGTTGATTGAAAGAATCGTTTGGAACTGATATGAGGAGAGTACGTATATACTCTAATATTTACAATACACAGATCGGATCGATATGAATAATTTAATAAAAACTTATGGAGAATAGCTTTTATACCCTTTAAATGCGCAGTTATAGTTGCGTTTATAGATGAGTAATTATTAATTATTTACGATAAACAATAACAAAGCTGTGGTGTATAATGTCTCTTGTATATACAATAAAGCCGAACAGAATAATAACAGTTAATTTTCCCATTCATATTATTCGCGACTGAATTTAATTAAAATTTTGCTTATAAACAATCATGGCAAGAATATAGCGTGTTTCGATGTCCGCAAAAACATTGTCCAATATACACAACAATGAAATTATTACAATTAGTCGTCCCATCCTCATCAGCACAAGAGAGACATGCATATACCTCTATATATATATTACATGATTAAAGCCCTCGACGTGCCAGACGGTCGCATGCACATATATAATTACGGCACGTACGAAATTACGAAGCGCCTGCAAATTTAGCTTATTCCAGGAGCGCAGCTGTTTATTACATACATGTATATATACATATATATATACGCACGAGCGCACTGGAGCGTATACTCGCGAAGTATAGTAGAGGAAGTGCGCACAGTTTCGCGCGCAGGAGATAAGCCCAAGTCGTCGGCGGCGACTCTCGAGAGCTGCTGCTGTTCCTATCTCGAAACTCGTCGTCGTCGTTTCGGAGAAACTCCCGCGGACTCGTCGTATTTCAATGTGTATATATGTATATATATATATATATATATGTATAGCCGATATATCGAGTCGAGAAATGTGTCGCTCGGTCGTGCAGCAGCCGATACCGCGTATACTGATGCGAGAGTAGCATACGGCGATTGCCATTATAAGCAAGCCTTGTTCTTGTTCCAGGGGGTGGGAGGAGTAAAAGCTTCGCTTCGCCGAGCTTAAAATCGTGTTCTGCTCGAGGGAGATATGCGACAGATTCTCGTATATATGCTTCTGTGGCTGTAGGTATATATATATATATAGGTATATACGTATATCGATCTAGCCAAGGCGTGTGTAACTTTGGAAAGGAATCGGATTTTTGTAGTCCTTTTGTTTCGTCGTCGTCGTCGTCGTCGTCGTCGTTGTCGAGTTTAAACAGAGCGAGAGAGAAGGTCCTCCTAATGGGATATCGATATATTCATGGAGCCATCGCTCGGCTTCATCTTTACTTCGACGCGGCGGCGGTGCTGCAGTGTATACACATGACATATATAGGGAGAGAGAGAGAGAGAGAGAGAGA
>UCQR01002023.1:0-11619 GCA_900474235.1 Cecidostiba semifascia
TCTCTCTCTCTCTCTCTTTCAGCTCCTCTTCCTTTTCTCTCTCGCTTGCTCACTCGGCTGCCATAGGCTTTTTTTCACGTGCGCTCGAGCGTTGAACGCTGCCGCGCGGACGACAGGTGTGCGCGCTCAGAGAGTTGCTATATAGCTCTGCAGCAGCAGCAGCAGCAGCGTATACCTCTATAGTATATAATAGCGTGAGCCGACTTGTGTTTATACGCCGTGAGGGGACGAGCAGTGCGCACACCGGATCATCCTTTCGAATGACTCTCGTGCGAGGTGTCGGTCGCTCTTCTTTCTCCTTTTATTCCCCCGAGATTTACGTGCTTGGTGGGAAGTGTCCGTGGGATTGTTAATGGTTTTCTGATTGTCCGAGTAAGGCTTTGCTACTGCTGGGCGCTGTTTTATGAATCGGGATTATGTGTGTGGCTGCTGATGATGGCTGGGTTTTATGTAATTTTGATGCCAGCTCTTTCTTTAGGATACCCGCGCGTAATGCGGCAGCTTTCGTAGAAATATATTATATCCTCGCGTACATATAAGTATAAGCCTTTCCTCGCGTATATACTGGATACCTTCAGTTATTATAATATCGTATAGATTTTTCACCAAGAGCTATTTATAGATATTTAGAGCTGATTTTTCGAACTCGAAAAAGAACAACGCGAGGGAGGGAAACGTCAAGTGTCGAGAGCGAGATCGTCGAGTTTATTCCATACACGTTCCGAGAAAGAAACAGAAAAAGATTGGCGAACCGTCCGGCGCACATGACGATAAATATCTCAGCCTTATCCATTTAATTAGCATCAACGCTCTCATTAACATCGGGCCAGCTTTCTCCCCTTATCAGTATATGGCCGCGACGGCAGCGCGTATACGAAAAAATAACAAAAAAAAAAACACCTAACGCTGTTATCCACGGCGACAAATCCATAAATTCTTCCTAAATTCGCCCGGAACTCGACCGATAAGCCCTGAAATCGAAGATAAAGAAGAAGAGCGCAACAGCGAAATCCTTTCTCGAGATCCAAGGAGGCGTGCGTGTCAATGCGGTTTTGAAAACGCTTATACCTCTCGCGTATACGTATATTTATATAGTATAGACATAGTATATGTATGCATGCGTTTACGGCGCAGTTCGGATCGCCGTAGACGAGTTTGGGGTTATTTACGACACGGCTCTCTCGCGCGCGGAGTTGCGCGTTTTCGTCGTTGATAGCTCGCCGGTCGTTTGCGAGAAATGCAGTAGTAGTAGTAGTAGTAGTCGTAGTTTGAAATTGATTTTATATGGATATTTATAGCCGCGTTGCGCGAGCGGGGAGGGGGGGGGGAGACTTTAAAAGTATATAATGATTAAGAACTTCTGGCAGTCGCTTTATTACGGAACTTGCATACTGTAAGGGCTGTAACACAGTCGCAAAGAATGAATATTTATAATTTGAACTGGATCGCTTAAAGAGAGAAGAGATTTATATCGAATCTTGGCGCAATATCCGCGAGTTTTTGATAAATATATATTCTGCTGGTATGTACACGCGGAGGAGAATTTATTTTCAATCAGATTTGTAAGCGCGCAAGGTAGTATACATATATAGAGAGAAGGCGAGGAAGAAGCAGACGGCGAACATAGACGCAGCGAGTGTATAAACGAGCGAGAGAGAGAGAGAGAGGACAAAAAATGGAAAGTGAGAGAGAGAGAGAGCGTGCAGCAGAAGGAAATAAAGAGAAGGAGGGAGAAAGAGAGAGAGAGAGAGAGAGAGAGATAACCGGTATTGTTACGCCGGTAGGTTATATTCTCCTCGTCAGAAATTCCTTCCTCTCTCACTGCGCTCCCTCCTCCCTCTCCCTCTCTCTCTTTCTCTCTGCGACGTCGTTTCTCTTTCTCTCCTTCTGATGACGGCGGCGCGCATAGTGTCAGAGAGGCGCTCCTCCTTATAAGTATACCTATGTAAGTATACGTGGGTGCTCTCTCTCTCTCTCACTCTCTCTCTCTCTCTCTGTCTGTTGCATGCAGCAGCACACTCTCATGACCACCGAGCGCCGGGCGATTATGGTTTTCAGCTAGTAAATTGAGGCCGGAACTATTTGGAATATTTGTGCAGCGCGCGCTGATGCTGCAGCACGAAAGCCCTTGCGGAAGGCCAAGTATGCACGGCGGCGAAGAAGAGGTGTGCGCCGGATAATGCGGAGGAATTTTTTAATCAGATTTGTTTTGGCAGAGTTTTAGGCCCGAGAACTATTTCCGAGCTATTTCGCTCGGTAAACCTATACTGCGATGGGGCCGCGTATAGCTCTAGCATTGTATTCTTGTATAAAACGAGGGGAGGAAAGTCGTCCGTGTTGTATATACAGAGAGAGAGAGAGAGAGAGAGAGAGAGAGAGGATGTTGGATTAATGTCTTTTGTTCCGCGCGCGCGCGCGCGAGTTGGAACTTTTCTCATTTCGAAAGCATCATCAGAGCAGCGTGTGTTTTGTTCGAAATTCCTCCTCGGAACGTAAAGAAAAATGGAAAAATAATCTGATTCTCGCACTTGTACATTACAAATGTAATATGAATGTGACGATTCCCACGGATGAGCTCGAATTTATTCAATCCCTTTTCAAAATCCAATAACGCAGTCCTATAAAATAAAAAGCCTCTCTCTCACCCTCCATCATTCACTGCAGCGAAATAACGTACAGTCGGCGTCTATACGCACGCCATAAGACCATAAATTCTCGGTCTCGCGATCATCTCTCCGGTGCTGCGGCTCACGAGAAAGTAAGAGTAAACCAGCGAGTATATAGACTCTATATACTTCGCGGCGCAGAGCGCAAAAGGAGAACGAGAGCATCGAGCTCTGCATCTGTCGCACCGCCGCCGCATCGGGGTTGTTGTTCCGGTTGGCTCACAGCCCACGAACGTCAATTTCCCGAAATTTAGCTCTCTCCGCAGGGGGGAGGAAGAAGACCCTCATTATATATGCCGAGAGAGTCCGGTACCTGTTCGTTCGCTGATGCACGCGTATAACACAATGACCCGAAGCCGAGAGGTATATAGGCGCAGTGGAGAGACGGCTACGATTGACGCAGGCTGAGTGTTGTGCGCTCACGGCGAGGCCGAGGGCTTTTTCCGAGTGTGTTTGTTCAGAGAGCGGCACCTTTTACTTTCGTTCGGGATTCGTGTAATTCTGCGTGAGACAGTGCGTGTGTATATAAGCTTGAAGGCGAGCGGAGCTGCAACGGTTTTTTTCTTTCAAATTTTTGAGATTTCAATTCTCCGTCGTTTCTTGAAACGTGTGTGTAAGGCGATTGAAATTTAGCGCGCGAGTAGCTAACGCTGGTAATAACAACAGTAGGTTGAATCGGTGCATCTCAGCGGAAGCAGCTTGCCTCTGATGGGAAAAAAATTTCCCGCAATAGATTCGCGGCGTCAAGGCGAACGGGAGAGAGAGAGAGCCCCTCTTCTTCTTCCTCGTCCCTCTGCTGCACAACAGAGACAGGCTCTCTGCAGAGTGCAGTATATAGGGAAAGAAGTCGCAGGACAGCTTTGCGGGCTGGGCGCCTCCTCTCTATGTGTCTCGCTCTTCTCTCTCTCTCTCTCTCCCACTATATATACACTGCATATATAGGTACACACTCGTGCTCTTATTACCGCGCGCAGCACGCGAGCCAACGCGTTCCTGCATCCCTAATGACGGGAGCGAGAGAGAAAGAGAGAAAGACAGACCTTTCACCATTGATACGTCAATTATGAGGATCCCAGCCGCGGAAAACGACGGTTGCTCTACCTCCTCCTCCTCCTCCTCCTCCTCCTCTAACGTCGCGTCGTCCCGGCGCGCCGTTCCACTGCCCGCGGCGATCTTCAGTCTTTTCTGATGGCTGCATGCGTGTATAGTATTATATATAGGTAGCTGATGCTATACGCACTATACTGTGCTGATGCTGTGATGCTCTCTGGCGCACTGCACGAGCGCGCGCGTTTTGCGCCGATTTGCATCGGCATGCGCGAGCAGACGCCACGATGGAATGCGTGTAGCACACCGCTGTTTAGCTGCACTGGGGTGCAGGGATATGTGTTGCGAGAATTTTGGAAATCGTTGCTTTCGAACTAATCTCGGCAATTGTACTGGCAAAATACACCTGAAACAAAAAAAAAATGTGTAATCAAGTGCAGAATGCATATCGAGATAATAAATTTGAAAAGTTGAGCAACAGACTGCGCGTATTTTTATTTTTGACTTGTAATCCAGCGAGGTTTAATTACTCACTCATATACACGAACTTACGATAAATAATACGTTTCAACTATATAACCAAAGCTGTCGTCAACAACTGTCCATTTTCTCATTACGGAAACGCGCTGTATATATATAAAGTGCGAGAAAAGTCGTTTGAAAGTTTCGCTTTGAAACATTTGTGACGACGAAAAAGGCATCTAGTTCGCATTGACAAAAACGATCAAGTGCGCTTGCAACAAGTTTATTAGCTCAAATTCACTTCTGCGCCGTTACTTTTTTTAAAAGCCGGTTTATATACTCGCGTATAGTAATTTCGTCTGTTGTAACTTACGTACTACAGTGTAACATTAAAGCCAGTTAATACGTACCTTCGACAGTTGTGTTTAAAGAAAAAGAAAAAATTTCATTTCATAAGAAAGCTAAACTACAAACGTCTCTATTTTTTCTTCGTTTATATATTGAAACAAAAACTTATAGTATAGAAGAAATTCTCCCGAGCTAATTATGCCCGACGTTATATTATAAAGAATAAATTCATTTTTCGAAATTCCAGCTAGCTGCGGCTATATAATTAATACAAGTGTATAATCGTGCGAGAGTTACCTTCGAAAAGGCACGTATATATACAGTTGAGGGACTTAATGGCAGAAAGAAAGTAAATAAAGAGATAAATAAACGCAGAAGAAGGAGCAGCAACAGCAACAACGTTTGAGGGGGAAACTGGCGCGCGCGCGCGCGCGATCTCGATAAAATCTGCCGTTGAAAGTTTCGCCTGGCTCACGAAATGAACGAACGAACGTACGAACGAACGGAGAGCGCGAAAGGAAAAAGGACGCGCGCGTCTCTCGCTCCCGTTGAAGGAGAGAAGAGAGAGAGAAAAAAAAAAGAAAGCGCCCGGTAAAGAGGAGCGAGCGTTTACAGGGAACGAGAATGAAAAAGGGAAAAAGGGTGTCGTGTGCATTGCCACGGCGTTTATAAGGACTCGATAATTCGGCTGCGGCTTGCAGCAGCAGCATCGGTTGACTCTGTTTTTGGCTAATGAGGCAAACTTGATGCAGCAGAGATCGTCTTTTTAGTAGCAGAATTCATTACACATAATTGGTCGCGGTGGAGAATTGAAAGTTGCTTACCGTTTCGCTCTGCTACTGCGGTAGTGATGCTATTGATTTTGTTTTTATTTTGGTCGAACGACCGTATATAAAAATTCGATTAGCCATAAAGCACGCTGGGCCTGCAGCATAAAATTAAAACGTCCCCGATAAATTCGGTGCGAGAGCTTCTTCGAAGAATTATTCGCAGCTCGTATAGCAGATCGAAAGGCCCATAACCGTTAATCTAAAATCAATAAGCCCCCACGCGCCTAAAGCAAACATCGACTTATCATGCCTACACATCCCATATCCCATCCAAATGAGCAAAAAAGGTACAACACAAGAGTATATATAGTAGATGGGGGAAGTCGCCGAGGCACACAGAAAAGAGAGCGAAACAGAAGGCAAGAAGCAGCATATAGGGCCCTTTAGCAAAGAGAGATCCCCCGCTAAAATAGTATGGTCCTCAGGTCTCTTTCAGAAGCAGCAGCAGCAGCAGCGGTGCAGAGCAAGAAAAAGCGGTATATACGAAGTAAGCGAAGCAGCAGCAGCAGCAGCAGCCAAGAAAGAAAGAATAAGAAAGAGAGAAGTCGGCCGACGCGAGTCGCGCCATCGTCGTGGCCATCCTCCTGCAGCGGCGCGGTGCGGCTGCAACGAATGGAAAAATAAAGCTCGGCGAAGACACAGCGGACAACCGGTTCCCGGGTGTTGTAGGCCGCCGGCCGGGCAAGACTCTCTCGCTCGCTTGCGCGCACACGCGGATACTGCAGCAGAGAGAAAGAGAGATAGCGAGCAAGTGTATATATCCTCGGGGGCCGCTGTGGAGCTTCGCAGTCTGTGTCCTTCCTCTCTCTCTCGGCCGCTGCTGGCTCTCTCTCTCTCTCTCTCTCTCACTTACACATGGACACCGAGTCAGCAGCAGCAGCAGCAGCAGAGCAGGAGAGTAAGTAACCGATGCAGCAGCAGCCGATCGATCGGCGACGTTTCTGCTGCTACCGGCGAGCGAAAACCTCCTCTCGCCGCTGAGGAGCTGCACTTGTGTGGTGTATATACGGGCCAGTACTACTACCATCACACACACGGGTGCTGCTGCTGTCGCCGCAGCGTCCCTGAGCAAGGACGCTCGTGTCAACCTGGCGCGTGTGCGTGTGCTAGTGTACGTGCGTTGTGGTCGTCGTCTCTCGAGTCGAGTCGAGGGAGAAGGAGGTGCTGCTCGTGGTGGTAGTGGTGGTGGTGCAGGTGAAGGTGGAAGTAGCAGCAGCATCAGCTGCAACGGCGGCAGCAGCAGCAGCAGCAGCAGCAGAAGAGGAGGAGCCGGCTCACAGGATCAAAATGTCACTCACGTGCAGGGTTCAGTATCTGAACGACGTGGACCCGTTCGCTTATGCGAGCTCGTATCCGGAACCGCCTAGGCCGCCCGTGCACACCTTCAGCGCGACCTTGCCGCTCATCAACCAGCTCGCCGCGGTGCATCGACTCCTTCGAGCGCCTCACAGGGTGAGTACTCTTTTTATCCTCTTTCTTTTTCGATTATATTCTTCTTATTGTCTCTTCCTCCTTTCTTATTCTATTCATTCGCTTTCTTCATTTTCTCGCTGCCGCTGCTTCTTCTTCTTCTTCTTCTTCTTACTCTTCTGTACTTGTTTTCTTCTTTCTTGCGTTTCTTGTTTCTTGTTGCGCTTGCGTGGATGCTTCTTTGCCGTGTCGACGTCAAAGTCTGGCGACGAGGCATGTCTTTGCCGCTGCAGCCTTGGATCTTGGCTGCCGGTGCCGCGCGACTTTCTGAAACTGATGGGAAACTTGCGCGCGCGCGCGGATAGAGAAGTTTTCGCAGTCCTCCCTCTCGTACATACGTGTGTTAATGTCTGTGTCAATCGCGAGCCTCGTAGAGACCGTCGGAAATTAATGTGGGAATTTGCCGTTGATGCGATACCACTGATGTATGATAAGTTGTAACTTGATGATTTTCATAGTCTTTCAGTCTTGCTTCCTCTCATCGCAACTTGATTTATAGCTTCACTGCGATGCGTGTTGCGTGGTTAACTGTAAAAGTTCAAAGGCTACGAGAAGCGAAGATGGTACAACGAATATACTTATTGTTGTTAGTAAGAAGGGGGGGGGTTCGAGAGGAATTACTGAATTGCGCATTTTATTAACGACAAACACCATTGGATCAAGTATAACCACGTCGTTGTCCTTCATTGTGTATCAATTCCCTAGGAATTGACTGATAAGTTTTCAAAATGATGAGAACTACAAAGTTTTATTTGAGAGAAGAATTTATGAGTTCGAGTGTATCAAATGTGATTTGTTAACTGTTACCATATATTTGATTGAATATTGTCAAATGAATATTTGGTAACAGTTAAAAAATCATACTTGCAATATAACCAAAATTTGATTGATAGTTTTAGAAGCTTTTGTATATTTGAATTCAAGTATTGTTAAAGATAATATCCAGGTAATTTGGAACTTCGATGATCGCACATACTCATCATAGGTAGTTTTAGAGCATCATGCAGATGACAAATTTAAGTAGCAGACTTCGCGGTTATCCCAGCCACTACTCGATGTTGGAGCATTTGCCCCTAACGACATTGTAGACTAACAACTACTGTCGACTCGTATTCTATTATACTTCTTTTTCCCTTACACTTTTTCTTCAAGTGTCTATTGTAAAACGTTATGAGATACGATGAATGCACATGTGGCAGGGGTAAATTGTAAAAGAGGCGCCGTATAATCAAGCCTTTTCGCTTTTCTTCTATTTTTTATCGGGAATCCACAACTTGATCTCTGATATGGATCTGGAAATTTCAAGTTCTTATTGCAAGAATTTTTTCTTTTACGCAGCACTCATACCTGTAATATAATAAAGAATCGGACCTACTTTCTCATATAGAGAAAAAGTCAAAGCTGTCGCTACATCAGATATATTACCTGGATTAGTGTGTCAGTTCAAAGAGAATGCAATTCCCCCTGAAGCTTTGTCAATTTCAGCGAATCGCCGCATTCGATTTGCATGCATTGTCACTCAAGCAGAGATCCATTAGGACAAGCACAAATATTCATAATCAGCTGAGGCACTAAAGCCCCCCCCCCCCTTCAGCTCTAGCCTTCATTCGTTATAGCGAAGTCGTAAAAGCACTTTAGTAGCGCGACTAAGTAGAACTTTCGAGAACTCGTCAACCTGCATCGGTCCGGCTCATAATAAAGCGCGCGAGCGAGTATAGCCCATTGCATGCGCGGCGCGAATAAAAGCCACCGCCGTGCACTACAAAAATAATGCAAATCCGATTCTTAGGCCCTGGCAATATAGCGTATGCTAATCTCGGCGTCATTAGCATAAAATTCTTCAAAGCCGCGTGCGCGCAGACATTTGCACACACACACATACACGGAGAGCGAGACCCATAAAAGTCTGCGGTCGCATTAGGTCCGGCGGAAAAACGGCCACAGGGTCCAGCATCTCAGCTCGAGGACCGGTATCGATCGAATTTTCCCCTGGCGACTCTCGAGACCTATCGTTGCTTATTATCGCGGGCTTTATTTCCCCGCGAGAGTTTAGATAAGTGCGGCAGACAAGACGAGGAGTATATAGAGGCAATAGCAAGCAGCAGCAGCAGCTCTTTCTCTTTCGCGACCTAAGACTCCGAGAGTGCAGCTCTCGGCATCAGCGTCGCCTCCGCCTGACCCTGGCTGCTGCAACAGCAGCAGCAGCAGCAGCAGGGCCCTCCTTTCTTTCCTCCTTTTGCCCCTTCTTCCCGCGCACACATACACGTTATATACACTTACGGTGTGTATGTATCGTATATATAGAGAGTATATCGTGAGCACTTCCCTCTCCTCTCCTCTTCCCGGATGCAAAGAGACGAAAAAAGGAGCTCGAGCAAGGAGTGTATATATGTAGAGGAAAGACCCCGTAACACCTTCTCGTCGCCCTTTTGCCTTTCGCGCGTTGTTCGTGTGTAATGGCAGTATTCTCGCACGCGCGGCTCTCTTCCTCAGCTCGCTCTTCTCTCCATGGAGTTAAGCGGTTGAGGATCTTTACTGCTCTTTCTCACTCTTGTGTATATATGGGGGATGTACTGTAAAGATGTACTGATCGCGCGCTGTTGTTGTATACTACCGCTGCTGCTGCTTCTTCGCGCTCGACGCCGTCAGAGCTGGAGCTGGATTCTTCCGCGCACGGAGGAGCCGAGATTCAGTTCATTAGGTGGATTTTTTTTCGGTTGAGAGAAGAAGGAGCTACTGCTGTGCTGCGCCCGAGTGAGGGTTGGCTTATTCTTGGCAAGTTGTCTCCGTCTTTTTTTCCGGATCTCAAGCTGCAGCAGCTTTAATGAGCGGACAAGACAATTTTCCGCACTTTTGTGAGACTGTGGATCCCGGTATAATATAGCGGCTCGCTTCTCGTATAATGTATATAATGGAAAATAAAAGCGAGAAACTTTATTTGATCTTGTGTATTATCTGGTGAAATATATAATAGTTGCAGAGAAATGTCAAGGTTCACACTTTGAGATCCTGAACTTTATGTACCGGTTCCGTTATAGAGAATTATATCGAGCGCTCACAAGCGACGTATAATGACCTCAGCACGAACCGATTGCATTTAAGATCTAATAATACCGATCCTATCTTAATTAGCTATCCCAGACCATTCATAATATCCAACAAAACACGTCACGTCGCTATGTATAGCAGTATAAAGCTGCAGAGAGCTGACCTTGATGCTGCAGTTTGATCCGAGAGCGACGCCTGACATTTTTTATAGCTGTAGAGCAGTAGCCTACTCTCATCGCGATTCTCGTTGCAAAAGCGCGCGCCCCATACACCACTATACGCGATAAAAACTCCAACTATTATACTCCCGGCGGCGCATTAAAGCACCGCAAGGCTAATTGCCGTCATTATGAAAAGCAAATCCTCCCACTCGATGATCGCCAGCGCGTTTTTCTCTCTCTCATCTATACTACTATACTCTCCCGGCCATAATTAGAAAAGTTGTAAAAGTGCAAATCCGCGCTTCTCTGCTGCTGCGTATATACACACTCTTCATCCTTGTCCTTCTCGCGCGAAGAAAGAAAACCGACGTAGGCGTCACAGAAACACTATATGCACATCAGGCTCATTTTTTATTCTTCTCATCCGTATAGCAAAAGGAGGACCGCTCGCGCACGCACGACCGGTATGTGATGCCGGCGCTCGGGGCAGCTTTGCGCGCGCCTCTCTTTGTTTGTGTCCTCGGCGGTGCGGCTACTGTTGAGATGCAGCCGAGAGCGACTCTCTTGGCTACTGGTTTCGCTTTCGAGACGCTATATAATATATAATACACGTTGCTGCTGCTGCTGCAGCGCTGAAAGAGAAGAGGAAGGAGGACGTAATCGGAAGGAGCGATCGCGGTAGTTTTTCGAGGTGCAGCAGCTCAGGTGCGAGGGAGAATTTTGCTTCTCGTTTTGTTTTTGCCACAGCAGGAGAGAGAGAGAGAGAGACTGGATAATATACACGCGAGTATATTCTTTCGACTGCACAGTTGTTGAACAAGTGCTCGAGCAGACTCGAAGAATTTTTTTTTTTCAATGCTCGATTGTAATTTACAGGGAACGATCGCGTGTATATATCGGCGCATGTGGGGAACGTTGTTTCAATTTTCCATTCGATCGAAAAATGCCTATGGTCGAAAACAATCGTTCAAGGACGTTGCTATCACCTGATATCGTGTGTAAAAAATCTCTCTCTCCCTATACAGTGATCCACTAAGAACAAACGGCTAAACGGAGGCGGACTTTTTCCTCTATCTCTCTCTCTCTCTCTCTCTCTCTTATCCAATTATTCGCCACGATAACAAGACAAACTCACCGTTTCCACAGAGAAAACTAATTATTTTATCTGAAAATCCACGTACAGAACTTCATTTCCAGCACAGCGGCAGACACACACACACACACACACATATACTTTAATTACAACTTACTCGCTAACAATGCCAATTAATTAGTCGGCAGCCGGCTGAATTTTTATCAGCGCATAAAGTAAAAAAAAATAAGCTAGGCAGCCAGAAAAGCCGACTATGTATTTGTATAGGAACGAGTTCAAACATACACACACACACACGTATATAGAGAGGATGTAATAATAGGAACACTGCCTGTATACACAAAGTGTAACGCACACGGAACGAGTGTGCGGGTGTATAATATAAACGGCGACGTGATAATTATCAATATAACAATGAACACGGAGAGCGCACACGACGCCGACCGCCACAGCAAGAGAGGGTTAAGCCTCTACACTCTCTTGTAGCACACGCG
>UCQR01002024.1:0-11748 GCA_900474235.1 Cecidostiba semifascia
GTATAGTAGGATGTAAAGTACCGGAGGAGAAGTAGCTAGCAGATTTTCCTGGGAGCGGTTGCAGCGGCGGCAGCCGCGCCGAGAAAATAGTCGTGCGCAGAGTCGCGGCGTGGGGCGGACTACGGTCGGTGGGTGGTTCCCGTTCGAATCCCGGGATATGCCCCGCTCTTTGCAGCGATGCCCAACCCCATCCCACCCCTTAGCCCGCGCGCAAATGATTTTCCCTCTCGTCCTCTGCTGCCCCTACTCTCTTCTCTTCTGCAGTCGCCAGCGGCACGCTGTCCACCCACTCGACTCGGAGGACCGACCGAGAGAGCGCCTCCTCTTCTCCGGACCACTCTCCCTCGGACACATCGATGTTTTATTCCCCCGGTCGCAAGCTCGAGCATATATTTTATTGCCTAGCCCAGTTACATATGTATTATTATTATTATTTATACCTGCACGGCTGATGTGGTATCGTGTTCGTTGCGCTTTGTATGGATTTTATCTGTGATTATTACATTGATCGATCGATCGGTTATATCCAATATCAGTGGTAACGATCTTTTCTTCTATTATTGCGTTGAGCAACGCTGGTATCAAGTAGTTTCGTTCACCTCGTCTGCAGCAGTGTCGCAACGAGTAGAGGAACCAAAGAACCAGAGCAACGATTCGAATCACGTGCAGCCCGCTAAATTCCGAAGCTGATCTCGAGAGCCGTATTCGGTGCGGTATAAGCACAGCGGTAGCGGAGGAACGACGGAGAGGTCGACTCCTCTCTTAGCGGCATTGTCCGCAGCGTCGGCATTCGCAGGCTGCGACGAATGGAGAGAGCAGGGGGCAGCATTGCAGATGCGTTGCGCCGCCGAGAGCGGAGAACGGAACCGAACGACGAACGGCCAGTCATCGTCGGGCTGCGGTAGTAGGGAAAAGGTACCACCTCCGAAGGAGCTTGCAAGCTCGCAGTCTCTCTCTCTCTCTCTTCCCCGCCTGAGACAGTTCGCGTAATGATTTTGTTTTAAGGGCGTGTTTAATTATGAATCCGCATCCGGGCGAGGCTCCACCCCGACGCGCAAAGTGCAACCGGCGGAGGAGGTGGCAGCAGCGGTGCTCTCGAGACTGCGCCAGCATCACGTCGTTGCGGAGGGAGATGGTCGCCCCTTAATTGCGAGCTGCATTATCTATGCGCTCGAGCTGGATTTTCTAATTACTTATTTTTCTCATCTCTACCCTGCAGCAGCAGCTCTCTTCCTTTTCCACTTGCTCGGATGAGCCTAATATCTTTGGCAGGCCGGCTGTGTGCATTTAATTGGTGCCACTTCTTTCCTCGCTTAGTCAAAGCTCGCAAGCTCTCGGCGGGGGATATAATGTGCGCGCGATCTTTTCTTGTTTCGAAAATCTTGGCTAACGAGGAGGAGCACAACATACGAGCGTATATACGCTCCTTTTAAAAACGCGTACATGTGAGGAGATTAGAAATAGTCTCGTTACTTTAAATTGCAATTAATGGAACAATGCAGCGAGGGCTTTGAATAATTTCCGCTGTTTTTGCAAAACAATCGCGACAATGCGGCATTCTTTTGAGAGCGCGCGAAACCGCGTTATCTCGCCCGCGAGAGTATGCGAGTAGCGCGTAAGAAAGGCTGAAAATTGATGTGCAGCGAGGCTAGTGCTACTGAAAAGGCATTCAGCAGACGCTCGTCCTTTTATTATCATTATTTTTTTTTTTTTTTTTTATCAAAAAACATAACGACTGCGGCAGCAGCAGCTTTACAGCCACGTTAACAGGAGCTCGAAAAAGGCTTTCGCATCGCACACTCGAGATGTCGCGAATCGCGGCTACAGTTTGTTTTAAGAGCCAGCCGCGCGACGGCTGGGAAAAAGAAGAGAAAGCTGCGCACTCGGCTTCGTCGAGCCGAAAATCGCGCGTTAACTCTCTCTCTCTCTCTCTCTCTTTTGAGCGACGAGATGTACAGTAGTTCCTTGCTTGCGAAGAAGGGACAGCTCGTTGATTCCCGCGGCTTTGCATCGAGTCAGTCGAGCGACGACTAGTCGACGCGAGTCGAGGGCACGCGGCTAAGCTGAAAAGCGCGCGACTACTGTGCAAAGGTAAAAGCGTACTTCTCGCTGCTCTGCTCTCTGTTGTACTAGCGAGAAGGGAAGCCACCACCGCCGCCACCGTGCTTTTGAGGTTAACCGAGGACTCGCCAGCGGATTAATTTAGCCGCACGCGAGCCAGCCACCTAAACGCTCATAGTCGGACCATAACTCGTTATGTTATTATAATTCGTCTGCTGCTGCTGCTGCTGTCTCGGTGATGAGCTTTACTATGTACTCGCACGCTGTCGATTATAATAATCAGCTCAGAGCAGCTCTCTGTGTGATCTTACAAAAAGAAACGAGTATAAAAATGCTTGGGTCGAATCATCAAGCCGGAAAATATTAAAATAGCTGGAGAGCGAAGCTCGATCTCATCTCCGGAGAAATTCTCGACTTTTCCGCACCGCGGCTGCGGCCAAAATATTTGAGCCACATACAAGAAGACGCGCGGGAGGGGAGAGGGCACGGTAATCGAGGTAAATACGAAAATTGCGGCAATTATATAAGGACAGCAGCAGCAGCAGCGTGGCGGGAAATTGCGAATGCTCGAGCGGCGCCTCGCGCAATCAGCCCTCGGCCGACTTTCCTCCCTCTCTCTCTCTCTCTGACCTTTTGCGATTGCTCGCGTCAGGAACGCGCGCTGACCATCCTCTCGCCCTCTTGGACAGAGAGTGGAGGAGGACAATTAAAATAGCTGCGCTCCAAGAGCGAGAGAGCAAGAGAGAGAGAGAGAGGGAGAGAAAGAATGCGAGCATACGTGGACGGACTCGCTCCTTTCCTAACTTCTTTCCGCTCGGCTGCAGGCAGAAAGGGAATTATTTTAATTGCGGACAGGCCGCCCCCTGACCGCAAGCTCTTTCGCCGGACCTCGCTCTCTCGCTCTCTCGCTCTTACGATATGCCGCGCTACGCAAATTTCAGACCTACACGCATACACACACAAGCTCACCCAATCGTTTCGCCCTATCCGCTCTTAATGAATTCCTCTTGTGATTATCTTGTTACTTTAATGCGAGAGCGCCGCGCGCTCCTATTTGTCCGACCTTTCTTACTCTTTCTCTCATCCGTGGGCTTGACCTTTTTTAAGATCTACAGCTGTGCCGCCGGCCTTCTCGCCTCATGAATACAAACGCGTGCTTACAATTATTTCGAATGTGCGAGTTCCACGCGCTCTCTCTCTCTCTCTCTCTCTCTCTCTCTCTCTGTATGTGGGTGTGTGCGTGCGTGTGTATGTAGAATGAAGAAAATACTTTCGTCCATTATTTAGCGGAATTACACGTTTGTTCTATACATATACACACCGTGCTCTGCTATACTATACTGCTGCCGCTGTTGTTTCGTCGAATTTATTCGAGCGAGGAAAAATTATATGACGAGCCAAGTGCGTGAACGGAGAGAGAGAGGCGCCGTTCGTGTGCTGCTGCTGCTTCTGCTGCTACTTCCCACGGGGGAAAGAGAGGCCAATGTATGTCCTAAATATTTCTTGAAAACGAGGCCCTGTTCAGTCGCAAACAACCGAAAGCCCAAGCAAAACTATCTCGCGTCCCCCGGGCTTACACACAACAACTGCTCCACGAGCGCTATCGTGTTTCTAGCTCTCTTTCTCTTTCTCTCTCTCTCTCTACGGCGAGTTATGAAGATCGAGCCGAGCAATCATCGAGTGACCATAGCTGTGTTCTTTTATTTTTCAGCGAGCTGTAGGATATTCATTTATTGCTCTCCGCGTATATGTAATGAATTTTTCACAGGACAAAAGAAATTGATACTTTCAGAATTCTAAGCTTCCATTATACAGTCGAGAGAAAAAAAAATCGGGCCGACTGAAGTGCAGTCGTTCATGCAAAGCGGAAGCGTGCTGCAGAGGCAAAAGAGAAAAAAAGGCTCGTCGACCTTATTGTTAAAAGTGCAGAGTGCCGTTCGCCTAAGACGACGAAATTACCCCGCCGGGCTATAATTAATGACAATTAATCTCTCGTGTTAACACGCGTATAATTATTCTCGCGGATTATAAAGGCCGAGAAAGAGAGAGAGAGAGAGAGCCGCGTACGTACATAGAAGGGCTGTTCACTCGAACTGTTCACTTGGCATTTACAGTCTGCGCGCGAACCCCCCTCGTAAATACGCCACCAAATCGCTCAAACGTCCGGGCATCCTTTTTGACGCGTTGAAAACAATGCTTTTGCGCGAGGCCATTCTCTTCTCGAGTACGCCAGCAGCGGCTGCTTCAGCTCTCTCTCTCTCTCTCTCTTTTTTTCGCTCGTCGACCTTCTCTCTCGTCGCCTTCAATAATCGCCACGACGACGATTATCGTCTGGCGCTCTTCGCGAGAAACTTGTATAGTCGCCTTATGCTACTCTTGAAATATCGCCGAAATAAGAGCCGCGCCTGAGCAGTTGGGCGAAAATTAAGCCGCGAGATATTGTTATCGCGCAGTATACAGGCAATGTGATTTACGTATAGATGACGTTCCGCGGTCTCGTTAATCGTTCGGCAAATGAGCTCGTATACACGACAGGTAACGCCGATGTACTGCTGCATTCGGTCGAGCTGCGCTGCTGCTGCTTTGTGGTAATGATCATTGCGTCCAGTAACTGTCGTAAACGTTAGGAGCCGTTTCCTCCTGCTGCGCCGCCGCAATTGAGTCCTTGTGTTTTGTATGTATACAGTGTATGCATACCGCCTCGTTCATTCAAGATTACACACGGGCGACCCATTCGATTATACCGCCTTGATATGTACAAAGCAGACTGTTATTACCGCGGCCAAATGAGCAATATATACTGCAATGAATTATCGCTCGAAATCAAACGTACATTCCGCAGTGTAGTTCCGTAGTCTGGATTGGAAGCAGGATCAGTCTTAATCATTGAGCAGTGAATCTTCATAAGAGTATAGTAGCAGAGAGCTCGATAATACCGGGAAGAGTATATATAGCCTGACTGATTTATCCAGATAAATAATAGGAAATAAAAAGTGCCATCGGAGTGGAGTTTGGGATAAAGCGGGGGCATCAGTAGCAGAAAGTGACGCTAGTAAGAGGGTCTCCCGACTCAATATAGATAGAGGTATATATCCAGAGAGCACAGAGAGACTGCAGAGAAAAAGAAAGCGACCAGCAGAGTGCGAGACAGACTCTCTCTTTCTCTCTCTCTCTCTTGACTCTCGTAACAAATGCTCGGCACTCGATCTAAATTGAGTTAGAGACTCCTCTCCGTGTCGGTTTTCCTCTCTCACACACCTCTACCTATATAATATCCTCCGTCTCTGCTCCGACTCTTCGGCAATATCCGAGAGGCCAGCCCTTAAGCTCTTGTCCTCGGGATATATCCTGCGCGCGAAGAAGTCGCTTCTCGCCGGCAACACACTCGTATTACCGGCTCTGTCGTTTTTTCTCTCGCGCCATGCTAGAGGAGGATAGATTTTTCTTCGCGGGCTTAATCTAAGCCAGGAGTATAAAGACGCGATGGGCAGGGCTTTCCGTCGCCCGGAGAGCTCTCGTTTCCTCCAAGAATCTTCTCGCCTGTATATACGTTTCGATTCGCGACGGAATTTAATCAAGCGCCAATCGTATGATGGATTGCCGTAGGAAAAGTTGTGTGTTTGTGTATTAATATTAATTTGAGAGTAAAGATAAATAAAACGAGCCTGAATTATTCATTAATAACGCGTAGCATCACAGAGGAAAATGCATTCATGCCACTTGTCACATTAGACTATATAAGAACTGCGCTGGAAGCATTACTCAGACGATAAAAGACAATAAATACGCGTCCCGTCATTTCTCATCTTGATATCGCTAACCGATTAATCATTCGCTTAATAAAAACAACAACAACGGCCGCACGATCGAGGCTCATATTCGCCGCTAGAGAGTAGTCTGATGCGATGCGTATACATATAGGTAGCCCTGATGAAACGCCGCCCGCACCCCCCGTGTGTATTTTGACGAGCATACTGCCTATTACCCGCCTGGCTATATACGCTGTCCCTCTCGAACATTATTTCGTGACGCGCGTCCCTTTCCCGTGATTAATGATATCACCATCAGAACTGTCTTACACGCGACTGATGCGACTGTTTCTTTCATTCGATTCTCCTCTCGATCCTGCGCTGGCTATATTTTTCTAGATCTATAACTTATGTTTTCTTTATTCCATTTTTTTTTCTCTCTCTCTCTCTCTCTCTCTCTCTCTGTTTCTCGATTATTTTACTTGGAACAAAGCAAGCGTATATACTGTATACTTCCGATAGAGAGTCATTAAAGGGGCGATAATCTGATTAGCCGCGGATTATACCGGCGGCTAAGTCTGTTTAATGATTTAATCCCGCGAAAGTAAATTATTCCAAGACAAAAGCTACTGCTGTTACTACTTACGCTATCGCCCGCATAGAAAATAGGCGAAGAACAAGAGCCTTTCCTCTCTCTCTCTCTCCCTCGCTCGCTGACTTTTCGTATAAGAAACTGCATTGTGATTCCGCTCGCTACTCCCGCCGCGGCGGCAACTTACTAACGATCCTCGAGAACGATGCTGCGACCTCCTCAGCCAATACCCCACAATTAGCTTATCCTGTTAAAAGCCTGCCGCCCTCGTCGGAATTTCGTTAGAATTAACCCGACGACGACGACGACGACGACGACGACGACTCTGCGCAATTTCTTCCCGACGACGTCTTCTTGCTCTCTTTGACTTCGTGGTCTGCTTTCGAATCTCGATAAACACGGGGGATCGTTGATTTTTCGCGGGCTTTTTAGAGGACAAGTCTTTAATTAACCAACTGCACTTGTACCGTGTATATTTACTCAAAGTTTTACTCACTGGGCTTTTTCTACTCCAACAAAAGTAGTGTTCTGCATCTGACATCGAGTTTAAAGTCGCTATTCTCTGGAGAGGGCTGCGAAACGAAGAAATTCTGATTTCGACAGTCGATAATTCAGAGCTGAAAAATAAGCGGAAAGAGAGAGAGAGAGAGCAAGGGGGGATAGATATATACACGTATAGAGCATACATCTGTTTCCAGCGGCGGATCCGGGGGGACGATGGCCTGCCAAATCCCCGCAGAGCTTTACAGAGCGGCTGGCTTCTGTATATAGGGTGCCATTATCAAAATGGACTCGTTTTTCTTCTCGCGCCTCGGCTTTTCCCCTCTGCTATAACTGTATGTACCTACCTCTCTTCTTTATACATGTGTGCGTAAGGATTTTCGTCTCTCTCGATGAGAGCGAAGCAGCATTAATTGATGGCTATGCTTTTATTTTACTTTATTTCCTTCTCCTTCTCTCTGATGCTGTATGCGGGAGTGAGACTCATTAGAGATGAAAAAAAAAGGTGTATAGCTGATCGAGTGCTAGTCTCTGATGGTGATGGGTCTGATAAGATAATTAGATTTAGTAATAAAAACGTGACAATATGGCAGCTGTTATGTATTATATTTATCGAGCTCGGGCGGAATGACAATGTGCCAGTGATGATGAATCGAGATACGGGAATAAGACGGGTATAGGTATATATGTTTGTGTACAGTGTAGAGGGGAGAATAATTCAGTTTTCGGGAAATAGATCATCGAGCCAAACATAAGATACTGGTCAGTGCTCGGACGGCTTATAAAGTATTCTCGCCTTATAGCGTTGGAAGTCCTGTGGGGATCCGAGTCACCCTCGTCGTCCTCGGCGGCGTCCCCTCGAGGTGACTATAGGTTTTAAGCTTCTTCCCGCGTGTCGGGCCAGCTTATACTCTGTTTTCTTGCTGCTAACTGGATCAGAAAACAATGATTGTCGCGTCTTAATTAATATCGTTACGCTGGGAGAAGTATCGCGTAGAATATACAAGCGATGATAGTTCGACGTACGATTTCTTTCTGAAAATGAAACAAAAAAAAAATAGATTATAATTTATCACTCTCTTGCAAAAATTGAAATCAATATAACTTGACAAATAGAGAAAACGCATTCGTACGAGTAAACGCCGACAAAAATAATATCCAATTCAATCGAAATATATCAAACGGGACAGTATAAAGCCTATAAAGTGATACAAGAAAGCGAGCGGTCAGCCCATGGGAGCTATATCCTCTCGACTTGAGAAAATCTCGAGCAGGTCAGCCCCTCGCTTTTTTTTAAATCCCGTCCATCTCAAGTCTCAAGACAGCAGCAACAGCATCTTCCATCCCCCTCGGACAGTTTAACGCTCTCGGCGCAAGACAAGTGGCGAAGCGTACGCTCGGTCAGCCAATGGCGGTCTGCCCCATCCTCTCGTTTCTGAATGGCCTTCGAACTACGGCATAACCCCTCGTTTCGCCGCCGCCAACCCCATCGTTCCTAAACGCAACAGGTGATCCTTTCCCGATATCGGCACCCTCTCGTTCCTCACATATATACATATATAATATACATAGGTATACACGCGAGTCACGTGCTGTCGACTTTTACGCGGATAGCCCCCTCTGCGTTAAGTGGACTCTATCGGAAAATGGAAAATGCCCGGGCTAATTGATTTCTGCAATATAACTCTCACCTCGTTTTATTCTCTACGAAATATTATACAAAATTCATGAAAATAATTTCGCGACATCTTCACGAGTTCGCGTACGGCATATAAGAATCGCGTCGTGTCGTCGGCGCGCTAACGCAATCAAGTTTTAATCACGTGGCCCGTGCTTCTCGTCGTCCGCCCGAGAAAAGGAGAGAGAGAGAGAGAGAGAGGAGGACACGATCTACGATACAATTACCAGTGCGCCGTAGTCGTCGAGACACAGTAGGTATATAGTGTAGCGGTCCTTTCTCTCTCCCTCCGTTGAAATTATGCCGCAGACTGCACGCACGACACACTCCTCTCTCGTCGGAATGGAAATTCCCGGGGACAGTGTGTATAAAGCCCAGTAGCAGTATAGTGGCGTCCAATCCTGATAACCGACGATCCGACACTATGTGTATAGCCTCGGGCTGGATATCTGCTGCCGGTACGCCTCAGACATTACAATTGAATTTGCCCCCGCGAGTTTACGCTCTATTAAATTAGTCGCCAAGAGCAAGAGCGCAGCTCTATTATTAAGTCCATTGGGAGAGAGCGAGAGTAGTGGACACCTTGCTCCGTTGAACCGTTTGATAAAGTTTTCCAACAACTCTCTCTTGCTGCGAAATGTACGAGTCTCGTCGTCTTCATTAATCAGGAGATTATATTTTCTTTTTTAAATTTCCAAAGCACGAATAAATTATCAATTACAAAGTAGCTCTGGCATACTAATGCTCTCATGACTCTTGCATTTGACAGCTCTCAGGGCGGTTCAATCATCCGCTCGTTACTTATGAAACCGTGCCCATCGATTTATAATCCAAAGCACGAAACTTTCTAGCCCGGAAGAGCTCACTCTCTCTCTCTCTCTCTGCTCGCGAGCGCGCGCGGTTTTCCAAAGATTTCGAGAGTCATTAAACGCGTTCGGGGGAGCAGTTCGCTGATGTGCTCACCGTCGAGCGATCAAAGTTTCGCGCGGAGAAAATAAGGGCTGAAGTACAAGAGAAAGCATTGTTGAATGTCAGACTCTAAGCTGCGCAGCGAAAAGTCGACGGCGCCGGCATCGATTCACTCTCTCATCGGTCCACGTCAGAAACACGGACCCTCGCGCGGGCGTTGTGTATGCTCGCTCGAAATCAAACATGAAAATAATAAGCGAAAGGGGTTTGCATCAGAGAGTAAAAGCTCTAGCTCTCTCCCCTTTCAGACGCTCTCCTCGAGCGCACCGATATCGCGTTGCTTTGATTTATGGATAAAAAAGCCGCCACAGACGACTTCTGCCGATGACACGCGGCGACGTCTCTGTTTTCTGCTGTGAGAAAAAAAAAATGCGAAGCATACAGGACGAAGATGAATACGAATGCGATAAGTCGTTGACAAAGAAGTCAGTCGCTGCGTGGAATCGTTAGTCTCGTTGCTTTCCACGCAAAGCGGTGCGTATATTATATCAAGAGCGACGGCCGATAATCGAGAGGGGCGAGCAAGAGTCATTAATAGTTTAACGCAGCTGCCATCCGCCTCCGCAGACGGACATATCTTTACGGCACTAACTGTATACACGGCGGGCAGTAATGCAAAATCGAGATCTCAATAATTACGTCAGCGGCAGAGCGAGACCTGCTCTTGATTCATAGCACAACCGTCGCTCTCGGCTCCGCTGCGTAATTCACGAGCAGTAGACTTCTTCTAATCGGAATTCAATTAAGCCATTAGGGGCCGGGTAACTGGCTCGCACCGACGAAATTAAAAAAAAAAGTTTCACTGGAAAATCGGAAATTGAAGAGTTTTTTTGGCGGATCAAAGCGGAGAATGTGTAATATACAGATGCTTGTATAAATCAGCCGGGCAAATATTTGTCTCGGAGAAAAACGGCGGCGGCTACGAATCTGGGAATGTCGATTGCGGCCGATAAAGCTCGCGCAGAGTGAGAGAGAGAGAGTAATGGACGGGGGACAAACAAGAGCGTCGTCGGACTGTACGCGCGAGACGGGCATCAATATACGAAGCACGGAATTCCGAGCTATATGGCACAGCACAGGAGTAGAGAGAAAGAAAAGAAGAGAGCGTCGAGCGAGGGGTGCGAGCTCTACGCCATACATCATGCGTAATGCCGGATCCGATTCTCATATTATATACATGTCGTCTCTCGCTCACTCACTCGCTGGAATATTATATAATATGCGAGAGAGAGAGAGAGAGAGAGACTGGGTATATATACCTGCTCGCGTGGGTCGCATCGATAGCTATATTCTCGCTTTTTCACTCTCGGCTCTCTAATCCTCATTCGAGTAGATATACGCGTATAAGTCACTGGGTCTATTCGTCGTGTGGGCCGGCGTAAGCCGGATAAATGGAAAAATGCGGCCGTTCCTCAACGTCGTCATCGCACTGTATACGCCCTCCTTTTTGCGTATTATTATATTAATATTATTGCTTTTTTTTTCTACAACTTTTCCAAATTTTCCAAAGACAACGAGATAACGAGATGAAACACCCGACAAAAGTGCACCTCGATACGTGATACCTTATATCCATCGCTTTTCTTTCTCCTGCGGATGCTCAGCTGTATCTCCCGTCCGCACTTCTCGCGCGGATGTATTCCGTTTGCCCGCGATCCGTGACTAATGCGTTGCCGAGTGTGTGACTCGCGTCCGTAAGCTCAAAAGGGGTCCAAGTGCCAAAGTCAATAATGCGGGGAGAGCAGGCATTCGCATTGCGGCACATTCGCTTCATTCGACGCGGCGAATCCTGATGATGCCGTCGCTATACACACACTGATACACGCCGCATATGCTTTTAGCGCCACGTGATGGAAATCAAAATTCGCTGCGTCGGCCAACCGCGAGTCAGTCTGCAGTCGTGCCTATGCTGATAGGGTGTATCTATATATTATGTATATGTATAACACTTGGAATCAAAGTATCGATTTGCATCTGCTCAGCCTGATAGCATAAATTAATCCCCATCGTATCCGAAAGCATATTAGCCGCAGTAGCTCCCTCTATAATACTTTTTCGAAAGCAGTCGAAAGATCCATAAATTGCCAAAAAGCAATTCGACCGCGTGGAAAAAGCAAATCCATCAAGCGCACAGGCTGCTGCTGGGGATGATAGCAATTTTCGTAGCGGCGCGCCAAAGTACTGCGTGTGTATGTATA
>UCQR01002026.1:15363-26217 GCA_900474235.1 Cecidostiba semifascia
GCTCGGCAGCGGTGCGTGCGCTCTCGGCCTTCAGCAACAATGGTCTCCTAGGCGGTGCGACCAGCGGCAGTCGACCCTCGACTCCGACGCCCGTCAATCATCTGGTTCCGACGCCCTCGATCGCAGCAACCAACGTCTCGGCTATCCTCTTCTCGAGCCTCGCCGACTCTGGCAATAGCAGCTCGATCTTCGATCGGAAGCTCAACAAGATCGTAGCCGACAGACAGAATGCGCAACAAAGCACGACGACGCTCAAACAGGAAGAAGAACTGGTCGTGACGAGCTCGACGACGACAATCGCTAAGAGAATGTCGACGCCGACGGCCAGCCAGATGATGATGTCGCAAGTCACGAGCGAACAGGTTAATGCTATGCTGAACGGGAGGGTCGAGACGTCGCAGCATCAGCTCGAGGATCAAGAAGTTTCAGACATCGTGTCTGCGAGGAGGACGACATCGTTCGAAACTAAGGATTACTCGGAGAAGGAGAGGCAGACATTCAACGATCTATCGCGCAAAGTGTTGCTCAAGTTTTGCTGCAAGAATCCGACGCCCATACCATCCTCGAAGGTTTGTTTAAGTGATAAGTGCTGGACATGATTGGACGACGGTTCTCTTTCGTGTGACTATCAATTGTGCTTTATTGCGAAGCATTTGTAAATAATGAAACAAAGATTATTAAACGAAGTATCCTACTATCAGTCTAACAAATGAGTCAGTGATTAACAGTATTGCATGATGTTCCAACAATTTCTCTTTATCTCGTTTTTTTCTGTAGACTCGTCGCCGCGCAAAATCATGCCCTGATATGAAGTCGACCAGTAGACCGGAGGACACGAGTGAACGTTCGACCCAAACTTGCGGCCTGTTGCCTTACGAGTGCTTCCTTTTGGACATCCTGGACCAACGTGCCAGCAATGAGGCTCAAGCCAGTATTCCCGAGTCGGCCAGGCTCTCGCCGAGTGCCATGCTTGAGAGATACATCGAGGTCTGCTCCAGAAATACTGGCTATGGGGAAACCAAGTCTAGTGAGTTTTTGACGAATTTTTTTGGTTGAAATATTATCAAATATTAAAACAAAGCAATCGATTTTTGGAAATCAGGATCGAAGCAAAGCTGGCCAGGTGGCAGAAGAAGCACAAAACCGGACGACGAGGAAAACAGTGTCGCTGCGTCACAGCTGCAGCAACAGCAACAGCAAATCGCTAACGACGAGGTCAGTAGTGAGTCTAGCAGCGCCGGCTGTTGGGGTGAGATGGATCGGGCAAATCAGCAGATCCAGCTGATGCTAATGCAACTGCAGTTCGAGCGTCAGCGTAGGGAAGTTCACGCCGAAAGAAATAGAAGACTGCTTGGCAAGCTCCGGGATTCGCGTGCCCTTGAGGAGCTTAACACAGCGATGGTAAGTTTTCTTGCACTAAGCATTTTTAATTGTTTGCATAACAGGTATTGTTACAAGATTTGAAATTAATTAATATTTGCAGACGAAAAGCTTGAAAATAGCAGAAAACGAGATTGAGGCACTGAAGAGCGAATTGAGCCACAGTAAAAATGAACTTCGCACGGAGCTCAATAAGCAGAAAGAGGCCATTCATCATTGGCAGACCAAGGTAAGAAAGTACTAATTATAATAACTTGTAATGCTGTTATATTAAAAATCAGTTACTCATATTTATTTATGAATTATTAATCAGTGCAAGGAAGAACAACAGCGAAATGCAGCACTGAACGACCACATTGAACTGCTGGAGGACGAGTTGAAGAGTGAGAAGAAGAAGGTGACAGACCACGAGAACAAGACTCGCGCCGCCGAAGCTACCCTTTTTGAGGCAGCACATCAATTGAAGGAAGCGCTACGAGCCGCCAACCAGAGCGAGGAGCTTAAACGTGTACTAGAGGCTGTACAAAAGAGGTTCTTACTGCTGGGAGAGGTATACATTTTTGTGTCATTTTAAAATTATTTTTCAATTAACAATTAAAAAAAAAGAAATTTAATGACAAATATCTTTGTGTTTGCTAAATAGGCTCAAGCAAGGATACAAGAAAAAATAAATGCTCCTGTTCACATGGCCAGACAAGAAGCTGCGCAAATACAAAGGTCTTGGTCGGAGGAAGTTTCAAGTGAGTTAAAAGCATCACAACATCCATATAGCTAACGTTTCGCTTGTCTATGATAACAAAATATTAATAATGTTGTCTTAAGGTCTGCGCCGTCAACTTGATTCACAAACGCTTCATTTGGAATCCCTAAAGGCCCGTCTAGCCGATCTCGAGCACAAGGACGCGCGCAAAGAGGTGCAGCTGGTAGACCAGCAGCGTCTGCTCCAAGAATCTAAGGAGAAACACTCAGCAGAGCTTGAAGCCGTCGAGTCAAAGTATAAGGCTCAGATGGAAATCAATCTATTGCTGGAAGGTCGAATCCTCGAGCTGCATGGAAAGCTTGAGCAGGCGACATTTGGTATGTCGACGTCGAGCGGCGCTGTAAATCTAGCCTCTTCGGCCTCACCGAAGGAGCGTTCGCCTCCCTTGTCAGCCAGTTTGGCCTCCTCGAGCGAGGGCAGCTTGGCTTTTATTCATTCAGCGATGAACGACTGCTGCGACCCAGCGGGCGAGATCGCCAACCTCCAGGCCATCGTCGAGCCTGCAGCAGGTCCCTCGTCAAGCGCCAGCCAGGTCGTCATAACTTCTACAGCCAAGACCATTATGGCTAATTCATCCGCAACTGCCGCTAGTCAGCGGTAGGACGAGTAGAATCAATTTCTGAATGTACATTAATAATGATGATCATGATGATACGTGGAATCGGTTGATAGATTCCACGAAAAGAGTAATGAATTGTTGTATGTATGCAAATACCACAGAGAGGAGTGTTTTTTGTAGATGCTGATGCGTTATCGACGAGGTGATTTTTTGTGTATAAATTACGAAGGACTGCGTCCTGAAGGAGAAAACGGTGATATTTCAGCGTGCGCGCGAGGCTTGCAGAGAGGAGAATGAGGGAGGATGATCTGTACGGATATGAAAATCGCTTGCGCGTACACAAACTCAGACATTCACACTTGCACACATTCAGTCACACTGACACGAAAACATACAGATACACAAAAAAAAACGTATACATAGACACAACTTGCTTGAAACTCTGCGTTGAATACAAAGATAAAATGTCTTTGAGACGGATTCGCTCTGAATAAAAGTAATATTTTGTGAGCATATTGTTGGTCTTTTTTATTCTTCGCATGGAAAGAATTATTTGAAAAATTCGAGAAATCAAATTTGTCTTCCAACAACTTATTTGACTTGCTTAAAATTACCTTCGTCCTTTAGAATCCTAAAATAACTTGAAATTTTTTTTTTAATATATTGAATAATAATAAACGCTATATTTATTATACAGTTTAAATTTATTTAAGAAATGCAATGAAGTAAAATTTCATTGATACAATTATTTTAACAATGTTAAAAATGAGTACTAACTTAAATTACTTTAAGAAATGTACAATTGGAAAAACGTATGTTTTTGTTAACATACTACTCTAAAATACTTATTAAACTTTTTTTATAACTAAAATTTGTTTCAAAGAAGTCTTGAGCACGATTGGCAGTTAACATAAAGAAAGGGGTTGAATTAAAACATGATCAAATAAAAACAGATAAGAGTTTTTTTAATCGATATGAAAAACATTGGTTTTGTAACAGACTTCTAGTGAGTTTTGTATAAAACAGATCAAGTAGTTTTTAAAAATTAAAATCCTAATTATTGAATTGTCACTATCTAAGAAGCTACGCTATATCTTCTTCATTTAAACAAACATTTAACTAAATATTAACGAGATTTTAATTTCTAAAAACGGTTAGATCTGATTCAACACTTTGTATATAACTGATCGAGTTGTCTCAATACACTCAATGCCGTCAAACAATTCATTGCAAATTAACCGCCAACGAACTGGAAGCCTGACTCGCATATTTTACTATTCATAGATATTTTTTTTTTTGTAATTCACAGATAACAAATACTTGTCTTAATTCGCGTAATTTATTTTTTACATCGATCTTCACTATCTCTCTTCTTTTTAAACATCAAAATTTTCTTTCACTATTTCACTTCAATTCCGTAGCTCAATATAATATACACACGTATACATGCGCACATGTTTGCACTACCTTTTATACTCGCATTCACAAAGTATCTGGTATATGAACGTGGGGAATTCGTTTAAGCTTTATATTTATCATTTATGTATTAAAGACAATCAAATATAAACAATTCAAACAAAAAAAAAACACTAACAACTCGACATTTTTCGTTTCAAAGATGATTCAGTTATTTATTGCACTCTACAGCCACGTTCACAAACATGCGTTAATTTGAAATCTTGTTAGAACAAAATAATTCCATACAGAAATACCAGTAATACTTTGTTACCTGTCCTGGTGAAGAAATTTCATTGGTATATTAAATCGATTTATGTTACCAAAATAACATTTTTAATTAAAAATAACTAGTTAAGAAATCGTAAAAATCTGGATTACTGTGATTTAATTTTCAGTGTATCATTCACAAAAATTCCATGAATGAAACGACAATATGGTTATTTCATGAATTATTTCAAAGCTTATTTCTTGAATTCAAATGCCTATAGTTCATAACAGTATATGAACAAGTGCATATTTGAATTTTAAAAATGCTCTATATCAATGAAACCTTTCACTCAGGTAAGAAGTTTAACTAATGGCTCAACTCTAAAACATTTTGCAATAACAACCCACGGCTTTTTCGTACATACAAACAGGTACACAAGCACATCTCAATAATTATTTATTTCGTCTTTTTATCCTCTTTGGAACTGTCTTTGTTCTCAATAGCTTTCCTCTTCTTTTCATCCGTCAATTGCGCTTCCATTTCGCCACTGAAACCGAACTCATTGACTCTCGACAGATCGGTCTTGTAGATCCAGCGCTGATATAGGAAGATGAAGAAGACAATGTCATCGCGGAAGCAGCCTAATCTGTATAACGTTGGCATTTTGATCACGAACGCAAAAATGTCGTCGATGAAGGTGTTCAAGAATTTGTAAGACATCATGCGCCAGGGCAGGTGCGCAACGCTCTTAAGCTTGTAGTTGATAAACAGCTGAGGCGTCATCATGATGAAACCGAAGGTCAGCAGGAAACCATACAGCATATTGAGCACCCAGGAGTACCAGCCTTTGTGCTCAAGGTACATAAGGGAGTAGATGGCGTAACCACCCAGAAGAGGGTAGAGCGCCCAAGATAGATACTTGAAAGCAAGTCTGTCATACTCCTTGGTTGAAGATTCACTGTAAGAGCCTTTGTCCTGGAAGGTTAGTTTAGGGAAGATACCTAGAACTTTGGTCGAGCGATTGACCTTAATGTCTACCACTTTGTTAATCTTCCAGATCTCAATGGCTAAGCCAATTCCACAGCTTATGCGCACCAGAGTGTTCGTCTCATTGTCAAGGACATAAAGCAGTACCACGAGGGATTGGAATACATTGAAGAAGACGGAACGTACCGACAAGCCCTCCAGGGACTTTCGGTTATTCCAGAATTGAATGTCTAGATAAAAAAAATAAAGAGTTTTAGAAATATATACAAAACACTTAAGTAGATTTAACTTGAAAAAGAATCAACTTACCATTTTTAAATGCCAAAAATTCAAAAACGCTATGGAATATTGAAACTACTATGGTCATACCAAGTAAATAAGGATTAGTTTCTAGTAGTGTCTCTTTTAAAGTGTCTTGATCGTCACCATCCTCTTCCTGTGTATCACCTGCGAAAATGTAAATTTTAAAGTTAGGCATTTGTAAATGATTATTAATATAAATCATTTTAAAATTTGTCCAACAATTTACCTAGTAGGGATGAAGTCCACTTATTTCTCATTGTTTGAGCAGCATATAACTGCCACTTGAACAATGACAGAGGTTGATAATGTAATCGTAATTGAAGTTCTTTTATTGTGTCGTTCAAAGGTTGATAGTCCCTTTGCATATTCCAAAAGTCATTCATGAATATGACAGGTTTGTAGAATTTTCCATTATGCGAAAATTCAATGTCTAAAGATTCAATTGTAAAATCATTAAAATTTTTTCCTCAAGAAAGGTATTGTACGAAAATCAAAAATTTAAAATAGCTTACATTCATCTAGAGGTGGAGGCACCTGACCTTGTACCCAATTCGTTTGGTCTGTTACCAAATTTACTGTTAAGTTTGGGTGCCAGTGAGATAAAATTTCTTGATCCATCAGTTCTGCTTTCTAAAATATGAAAAATAATAATTTAAAAATTGAATTAAGTTGAAATTGAATTTAATCTAAAAATCATATACTTGAAATATAGTAGGTACCTTAATTTCTTCTTCACTAGCCTTGGTTTGACCAGTCAATAAATTATGTGTTTTCTGGTACTTGATTTTCTTGAATTTATTTAACATCCTTTTGGAATAAGACATCATTTCACCAGCAAACAATTTCTTTCCAGCTGAAGGATCTGGTGATTTACCATTCTTTGTGACATACACATGAAGGTATATCGAGCCATTGTTAAGTAACCTCTTTGGTGGATCAAAGGAATGTGTAATAACTCTGCTTCCATCTCCATCTGGACCACTGTACCAGTCACCATAAGTCAACCCAATTTCAGTCCATACTTTGGCCTTGGGATCATTAAAATCCCTGAAGTATTCAGATTCGGATAGGTATATATGTAGATCAAATACAGTGCCATTGGCAAAGATGTTAAATGCAGTATTTGGAGCTACAGCTGGTGCACCTCCAGGGGTTTGTGTATTGTTAGCTCCCCGCCGAAAAAAGGAACTGATGAAGTAGATTATCACAGCCCTGGTGATCAAAGTCTTGGCTACGGCATAAAACGATTGGCCATAACTTTGCTTCTCCCTCTGATCACCTTCTTGGTTTTCCTGCATAAAAAAAATGTATTATTTACTATCTCAAGATCAACTATCCGAATGAAGAATATTTTATTCAACTCATTGGAAAATTTTTACATAAATTACAATAATTATGAATCGAATATAAATTAATTTGTGAAATCATACACGCATGTACACAAAACTCAAATACGTAAATAATAATAGTTATTGCGATAGCCTTTCATGAGTACAGCGAAGTTTGAACAACACACTATTATATACTTTCATTAATTTCAGTGCACGGAAACACAACGAGTATCAATTACCATTCTAACGCCACAAAGTAGTTCATTTTTTTCTAAGGCCAAGTTCGCAATGGAAACCATTGTGCCAATTACATTCTCATTTTTATGAAGTATACAAGTAATGACTCGGCAATAAAATTCCCTCCCAACTCGACGTCGAGTTTTCATCCAATAAAGCGCTATTCCCAGCAAGTAAATATTTCTTCACAACAGTCACGAGAACGTCAATTAAAAAACACCCAATCTAAAACTCTTATCTAAATCACGAATACCGCTGGCCAATGAGCAAGCAGTTGTCACAGCTGAGTAACTGTACTTCCACTCCACAATCTCCACATCATAGTTATAGGTTTCCCCGCAAAACCCTTCACATAAAGATTAAGAGAAGCCTTGAAATTGCTAACAAAAACAAAGATCCACCCCAACGGCAGCAACCCCCATCGCGCGGACCTAACCCCCAAAAAAAAATTCACTGGCGAAATATATTTATATATAGACTAGAACATGATTAAAGAATGAAAACTCACGCTCTGCTCGACCTCGCCGTCGGCGGTCACAGGCACGACTTCCCCATTGTTAGTAGCCTCCTGCTGTCCGTCGTCCTCTCCTCCCGCCATCCTCGAGTCTCTCCTCCGCCGCGCTAACGATCAATCCTGACTCGCTCAAGGAGTCGACGATGATGATCCGTTCTGTCACTTTGTCTATACTTCTTAACTCGAGGAAGAAAAGATGATGATAAACGGAGCAGCGCAACTTGGCGACGTCGTTAGGTCGACGCTGGGCGCGTGTGTGTGCGTGATGTAACTGTGTGTTGAGCGGCGACAGTAGGAATTTGTACGTGGACTGATGGTGGAGTGCTGCCGTGCCGGATATGACGAGCGTGACGAGCTCCGAAGCCTCCGAAGTCCGAAGCGCCTTGTGACTGATTCCCAGTGCAACTATTGGCCGTTTCGAGTTTGTGGTGGGGGATAAGCGGAGTTTTTCGAAAATCAGCTTGCAGCTTAAGTATTAGGCTTATTTACAGGTATGGTGGTAAATTAGGCTTATTTACAGCATGAATGTTGATTTTTTGTTCTTTTTTTCGAACTTATTTACATTTTATTCGTTTATTTTTTGTTTGTTTGTAATATTTTTACGGAATATTGCAGAACGGTGGTTTATTGTACTATTGCCACGATGCTTCATTATCTCCAACAGTAAACGGAAATATTTACGCTTTAATTGACATCATTCGTAAACGATTAAGATGAGTATCATATAACTCAGGCTTAATTCATTTGAAGCGAATGACGAGTTTCAATTATATTACATTTTGTTTCATAAGTTTGGTACAACGTATTTTATTATAGGTAATTTTATATTGAAAGAAGTGAAAAGTACAGAAAAAACTTCAATTCGACCACCTATAAATTGAAATTTTTTATAAAAGATGATGCTTGGAAATTTTCTCAACATAAATTAGTGATGAATATTTTGACTACGAGTGTTTGAATATATATATTATAATACCACGTTTATTTTATGACGTTTTATATGTTTGTATCAACTAGACCATTTCCCGGCAACAGATGAGGGTTTTATTAGACAAAAGTAGCAGTAATTCATTTATTTTAAAGTTCAAACAAATACATATTTGTAACAGTATTCTTGAGAACCTATATATAGGTACCTTTTAGTTTCTAGCTTTGCACGCGGCTATTGCCCGCTGAGAGGGCGTCCGAGTCACTTAACACAGCGAATTTTCCTGGCTTAGTTATCACTAAGGTTACACGCGCTCACATGCTCTTAGTATAGGATAGGAGTGTCTAGAGCTGTATTTATTTATACCCTACTGTATAGCGTATACTTTTATACCTATCTAATCACAGAGGACGACAACAACATCGCTCTGATTAGGTGTAAACAAGAATTCAAACTGAGGTCACGGAAAAGACATGGAACACGTATGTACCAACCGATTCTCAAAATGTCTGTTGCTCCGAAAGTTACAAGAGCCATCAGTAGCTGTTGAACCTTACAGGAGATAACTAGTGTACTTACATATGCATTCGTTCGCTGTTTTACATTAGATGAGTGATTTGCTTTGCTGATTCGGTACGTTCGTGAGTCTGAATGCTTAAATTTGAAGAAGAAAACCGTTTGTATAATCCTGTTTTCTCTCTTTTTGTGTTTCTAGATTTTTCATCATGGCTTTACCCATGCGTACAATACTCTTTCTCTTGCTTGTTGTCTGGAGGCTCACTTCTGTTTTCGTTGTTAAGACTTCTCATGTGCCCGACGAATATTGGCAGTCGGTAGAAGTAGCCCACAAATTAGCCTTTGGTTATGGATACTTGACTTGGGAATGGATCGTTGGGATTAGAAGCTACATGTACCCCTTTTTGATATCGCTTTTGTTCTCGCTGCTCAAGTTTTTTAATCTAGACACTGCTACTTTGGTAATACTTTCACCAAGGATCTTCCAAGCTCTTTTGAGTGCTTACGCAGACTACAGATTTTATGTCTGGACAGGCAGCAAACTTGCATTATTCTTCCTCTGTATTAATTGGTATTGGTACTATTGTGCCACTAGAACTTTGATCAATACTTTTGAAACGTGTTTGACCATCATTGCGCTATCAGAGTTCCCGTGGAAGAGACCTCCAGGGGATAAAGGTTCCAAGTTCTTGTGGATCATCGGTTTTATAATATTTGTACGGCCAACTGCTATAATTGTCTGGATTCCTCTGTGCTATGGTCTTCTTTACAGAACTAAGCAATATCTTCTGAGATATGCTATAATTGGCACATTCTATTTAATTGTATTCACAATTGTAGATATCGCTTGCTATGGTAAATTTGTCCTGACGCCATGGAATTTCTTCCAAGCAAATGTTTTAGATGGAATATCTGAACAATATGGAATATATCCCTTCTTGTGGTATTTCACATCTGGGTTACCTGTGGTACTTGGACTGAATGTTGCCCTAGTTGCAGTTGCTACTCATAATATGTACGAAAGGAACATACTTATATCTAAAACACTTCTCACAGCAGGAGTATGGACTGTAGCCATTTATTCCTTCTTTCCTCACAAAGAATTTCGATTCATACTCCCAACAGTCCCTATATTTGTCTATATTGTAAATGAAAGTTTCTTTCAGCAAAGAATGGAACCATTCCAAAAGAAATTATTGATTTTCTTATTTATCGCCAGCAATCTATTACCTGGATTTTACTTTTCTACTCAGCATCAGCAAGGGCCTTTGAAGGTCATGAGTTTTCTTAGAACAGAAATCGAACATAGAAATCCTTCTGAGGTTGACATTCTTTTTTTAACAAAATGTCATGCAACACCATATTACAGTCATCTGCATAAAAATGTTTCAATGAACTTCTTAACTTGTGAACCAAACTTGAATAATGTGAAGAATTATTATAATGAAGCAGATTACTTTTTTGACGATCCAGCAAAATGGATCAAAATAAATTATTTGAATAAGTCTCCCAAAATTTGGCCTTTGTATGTTGTCACTTATGACACAATAGCACCGAAAATCGTGAAATTCATCAAGTATTACACTCAACTAACAAATTATACAGACATTCATTTCCCTGAACATGGAAATTACAGCGAATTTGTCATTTACCGAAAAACTGTGATAACAAAA
>UCQR01002028.1:0-12010 GCA_900474235.1 Cecidostiba semifascia
CATCAAAGCTTCATGCAGGGCTCAAATGAAAAAGCACGTACAGTATCAAGTTGACTGTAGTGTGAGTTTCGATGGTGAAGTAAACTGTTAACTTTCCATAAAATTCTTCTGACATTTCGCACTACCTTAACTCGTATTCCAACTCAAAAATACCGCGCGACATAAAACTACTCACCATCAACACAACTATGCGCATGCGTGGCCGCCATGACAGGGCGGAGCGCCATGCTGCCCTCTAGGCCGAGCTTGCATGTGAACATTCCTAATTAAGGCAGCGTTGAAGCCTTTGATTTATGTACGCGCGCGGAGAAAAAAGAGCTTGCGCGAGCGCTTGTTTTTTTTTTTCTTGCTTTTCGAGTTTTTTTAGTGCTGCAGCGCGAGAGAGAAGGCCTCGTAAAATTTCAGCGCACCGAGCGGTCTTGTGAATTACGAGGGCCGTTACAGGTTTTATTCTAATAGCGCGACATCTTCGGCTATATTGACCATACCACCGAGGAGGATGGCAACAAGCTTTTGCGCCCGAAGTGTAATAATAATAATAATAATAATAATCCGCGGGAAACTTTTCGCAATTACACAAGCCCGAGCTTTAATCCCAGCGCCGAGAAAATTTCTCATCTTTTTTCCGTCGCTCGTCGCGCGCGTATATATAATCGGAGCGTAAATTCCCGAAGCGGAACTCAATTGAAATAAAGCCCGCAGTAAAGTTTTTCACTTCGTAATTTCGCCGCGAAAATCACTGCAGTGTAGTAGTCTATATATACATGTATATACGCGGGCATATAACTCGAGCTGCGTTTTATACACGTATATATAGAGCCGCGAGAGAAAGAAGAAGCAGTTTAAGACGAGAGAGAAAGAGAAAGAGCTATAGGAGTTCTGGGATGTAAAAGGCGTTTAAAAAAGAAGAGCTGCGAGCATTCGATTCCGCGAATTAATCCAGCCGCGCGTCAGTTTTGCTTACAAAAGAGTCATTTAAAGTTCAAAGCCATCTTACAGCCGCAAGAGAGAGAGAATGAGAGTCCGGCCCTTGGCTATTAAAACTCTGCGGGTATGAAATATTCATTACCGCGGCTCCCTCTCTCTCTCTCTCTCATCTGGTTAAATATTCATGCGCAAAGATTGATAACGAAAAAAGAAGTGGGAGGGGGAGGGAAAATATTAATCAGAACAGTATTACACGTACGGCGGATCGGGTTTCCGCAAGAAAAATTATACCCCCCTCTGTGTGTTCGTCGCGATTTACATTTTACGGAATCAAGCATTTAAAATCTCGCTGCGGCTCGAGTTTTCCCGCGACTTTTTAAGGCTACTGTATCGCGATTAATTCTTCAACTCTCTCTCTCTCGTGTGCAGTATAACAGGTGAGCTTTTACGATCGGCCGATCATTTATATATTTGCGTGTGACACAATTTCTTTTGATAATTGAATGTCCTCAGTATGAGATTGCGCAATCATACATATATATCATTTTGTAATACAACGGTTTCGTTTAATTAATTAATTCATCGTTTTGCAATTTCAATTTCCCGGTATATATATTCAATATGCGCGGATAAGAGTATAAAAATGAAATATTGACATAACATCCTCTTCTCGTGATTAATTTTATATATTTGCTTATACATATAAACGAACGTAATTTCAATTATGAATAAGCGAATAAAGACACATCAGAGGTCAAGTATCCTTAACCCAAACGGAATCAAGCGCGCGCGCGCGCGAGTACAAATTCTTAAAATACATTTTTAAAAAGCGCGGGCCTTCTCTCGCTCGAGAGTAAAATCGATAAAGCTTTCAACGCGCGGAGCTTGCGAAAGTTTTGTTTTTTTTTTTTCGACGCAGACTACTCTAATACACCGTTGATGGCTGCAGCTATATTTAAAAAGAAAAAAAAAACCTACAATAATACCATCGTACACGAGTTTTTCACTCCACTTCGTTTTCGTTTACGTTGTGTTCGAAAGACAAAAAGAATATACATATGTACTCGACATCAAAATTTGCCATAGCTGCGTCCGCAAAATAAAAAGCTTTTCCTTCTCCGCAGAGACTTCCATCGGACACACCGCCACGACGGAGCTATATATGCTCGCGTACAATTCTAGACGGTAGGGATACTCCATAAAATAAAGTCGACAGAAGGGTACAGCAGCAGCAGCAACTCTCCCCGAAGAAGAGCAAAAGTAAGTTGCCCGGGAGATTCTTCGCGACTGTGGGAACTTGATCAGAGCTCGGCGCGCGAGCGGCATTCCGAAATCAAGAGAAAGAGAACCGATGAGGTCTCCCGGCGGCGATTGCTCGCAACTTTCTTCTTTCAGAGAGAGAGAGAGAGAGAGAGTTGCAGACTTTTCCGCAAGTTACATCCATCATATTCAGCGATGACGACGAGGACGTGCCCCCGGCGAAAATCCGCAACACGTGTGATCGCGGCTATACAGTCGACGCTTAGCGCCCGTAACGGCCTGCTGTGAGTGTGTGTGTATATATATATATATATATGCTGCGATGTATAGTCAGGTGGTATATTGCGCGCGCGGTCGGGAAGTTTCGGATGGGTCTATTTTCCAAGTTGCCGAGCTATCGGAGGAGAGAGAGAGAGAGAGAGAGAGGCTGTGGCGTCTATTGTTGTTATTTCACGGCGATGATTGAAACGCTTCCTTATGGCTGCTCTCACGTCTGAATTCTAGAGAGAGAGAGAGAGAGAGAGAGAGAGAAAGTATAAGTAGCGAAGGCATTGCTTTGGTCAGACATCCGTCAATAATATCCGCTGAACTTTATTCATCACAAGAGTAGAGCGAATCCATATATAACGACCGTTTCGTAAATACACCATATATACATCTCGAAAAAGCTTCCACTGCAATCGCTTCAAAGAATATTCAGTCCTTTCCAGAAATACCCCGACATCTCTCTTTCTCGCGCGTCCACTAAAATTCTTACAAAACGACCAGTTCACATGCATGCACGAGAGGGCACCGAAACTACTCCTCTGCGACCTTTCCCAAAACTCCTTCTGTCCCGCGCGCGCGATTATTATACGTATATATATATACACGCCGTTAATTCCCTCTCCGTTCCCAAAGATTCCCCCCTCTCTTCGACGAGCGCGTATATGCACTAGGCACACACAGTTATATGTATAAGCTCGCACGATATTTTACACACGAGAGAGCGCGCGCGCTGGTCCGCCCGTGTGATTTGCTACAATGCGAGGCTTGTGCAGCTGTGCGTGCAATTACTTGTATGAGACGACCAGAGCTGCTGGTACTACTACTACTACTACTACTGTGCATGTGTATAGCCAGTCAGGAGTACAGAGTATAGCGCGTGTATATGTTTGCCCGAGTAGCCGGTATGTTCCGATCTCCTCGGCAGCTTCTATTATACCGGGCGCGCATGTGTGTGTATCGTCGTTTTACAGTATGGAGCACCGCACTGGCCAAATATAACGCGCGGGGCGAGTAAATTTCCAAGGCCGGTACGTGATTTAGTGCTTTTATGAGCGCGTGCGAGGATAAGCTAGAGGCTATACGCCGGAAGCTCGTCAGACGTCACGTATAAGCGTCCGTCGACGACGCCTGTATGGTAGTGGGGAGGGGGTGGTGGTGGTGGGCTTTGAATTATACGAGGAATGCACTATACACGCAAATGCCGGCGAGAGAACGCGCGCTTTATTGAGGAGCAGACTCTCGCGTTCAGCCGAGATGTATGCTGAGACTTTCAGCTGTATAGTATATATATGGGCGAGCTTCTCTTTCCGCGGACTGTGGCTCGCGAGTAGAGGTATTTTTCAGGTACCCCGCGCTGCGCTTATATTCTTATTTTGAGAGAGGAATTCATCGACGGCATGCCTTGGATTGTTCGGGATCTCTGATGTAGTGGTTATATACTGCTGCTGCTGCTGCTGAGAAGAAAGCTGGGAAAACTATTGTTCGTAGTGTGTGGCATAGTTTTTATACATTTATACGTGAGAGAGAGAGAGAGAGAGAGAGAGTTCGTTGATAAGCTTTCGAGGTATTTTCTCGTCCTCAAAAAGCATCCTTATTTTGCTTGTTTGCAAAAGACAGAGCTCTCTATACAATGTGTGTATATACGTTGCGTTCAATCGCAAGACTTTGAAAAAGTGTACGTAATCAATGTAAAATAACAAAGTATATATACAGTCTTTAAAAAAAAAAAAAATAGACACAAAATATAAGATAACGTTAAAAATGCATAATAAAAGACTCACACGTTCTATTTTTCAACTATGTCGGTTGCCACATGTGGAGCGTCATCTTATTCACGCGCGCACACACGGCACACACATCCTCCTGTATTGCCCTAGAAAAATAAAAAAATTGAAAAAAATAAAGACAAAGCTACATAAAAAGAAAAAAAGAGAAGAAATTTCGCAAGAGCCAGTATAGTGAATAAAAAATTCTTTAATATCGAGCCAAAAGCTTGCTTGTGTATATATATATATATATAAGCCCGTCAATTGCGAAAATAAGCGCTCCTCTCCTCTCCTTTCTTTTAATTTGTTCAGCCCATATCCAGTGCATAACGATCTGCCGGCTGGCACTTTGCAACTTCATATACGCGCCGCGCGTTTATACGCGATCGTATACCTGCAGCACCAGCAGCAGCAGCAGCAGCAGCGCCTTATATAATATTTTCCCGAATAAAACGAGCTACGGGACTTAGTTTTCTCCGCGCGCGCGCACACTTCCTTTTTTTCTCTCTCTCTCTCTCTCTCTCTCTCTCTCTCTCCACACCTCGACTCTAGCATCAGCGCTGCTGCATATTACGCCGCCGCCTAAGGTTTTTGCATAGAAATCTCCAATGCAAAGCCCCGAGAACGAAGTTGCCGCGGCCCGTCGTTGCAAACTGCTTGTGACGTGGAAAACTGCGTGGAAGAAGAAGCAGCAGCAGGTGTCTTCGGTATACGTCAAGATTTAGACGTCAATCCGAGAGGTCGGCCTGAGTGTATCTATATATAGTTTTACTCTCAATTTCGGCTCTCTCTCTCTCTCTCTGCAGCTGCGCGAATAGCTTTCGAATTGTTGTTTGGCATCAGGGATGCGTATATATATATATATATATATAGTCGAGAGAGACTTGAGTATCGACTGATTTGTCGACGCCGCGAACTCCAACGGGAAAAGAGCGTCAAAGTTTCCCACGAAAGCGAATTTTCCCGAAGCGCAAGTCGAATTTCAAATTGTTTTAGCCCCGCGAGTTAATCATTACTTATACAGTTCTATTTAGGTATTCGAATTTGCTTTGAATTGCATTTTCGCTTCTTAGAATTAGACTCTCTCGTTTTGTATGTATATATAAAGCCTTTGTACGCGCTGCAGACGCGCTGAATGCAACAAGCCGCAGAACTTAATTAGGCTCTTGCACAAATTGCGCGTAAGTAGTAAGGGTCAACGGGGAGGTCAGACGCATTGCAGTGCTACTTCCGCAAGCCCTTTCTCCTGTGTGTGTGTGTGTGTGCAATGTATATATATCGCATTTATTTATGATGATGACTCGCGCTGACCTCGTTCCGCAGAGCTGTGAGGAATAGTTATATAGTTTTGTATACTCAACGCTGTCAGTAGTAAAGCTCGGGATCGGTCAGACTCTCATCGTCGACTTTTGGAATTCTGTAAGCGCACGTCATCTGCCTTTTATGACAAAGATATGTAGATAGATAGATAGATAGATATAATAGCATTTATTTTGCACAAGTCAAAAAGAAAATTATTAAATTAAATTATATATTAAATTTTGAACAAAATTAAATTATATAATTTCATCAGAAAAAAATCAAAGCAAACAAACACTATAATACGCACCACTTTTATATACGCGTGCGGGCTTTTTCCACTTGGAAAAGTACACACCAATGACCAATTATCGTACACACAGCTTTAATAATAAGAATAAAAGACATCTCCGCAGCCATTCCAAGCCTCAGCCCCGCGGCATAATGAAAGCGCTGCGCTACGCTATAGCAAAGCCATCATAGAGAGAGAGAGAGAGAGAAAATCTCCTAAAAAAAAAAAAGTTATCTCGCCGCGGTAAGACAGCGCGTCGTCGTCAACGCAATAATCTTTAATGACGCAACTCGCTCGCGGAGTATATAGTATATACTATACTAGTCTAGAGAGCGTCCGCTTGCGCCCATTAAGGCGCTCTCACTATACTATACACCCCGTACGACAAATACGCTCTCGCGTATATGTATATACAGCCTATACACTGCGTGCAGGCAACGCGTTTCTCTTTCACACGCACTTCCTTTGTCGAGCGCCTCTCTCGCTTTATCTTTCTCGGAGAGATGCTTATATAAACGAGGTCACGAGAGTGCAATAAACGCCTCTGTTTCGATAAAAGCTTGCGATATATACGCCGTGTATATATACAGTTCGTCTGAGCAGCAGCAGCAGCTTCTCTTTGAAACTCTGCGTGGTAGGCGCAATTTGAATAGTACCGCGCTTTCTCTTGGTCGCGTCTTTGTTGTTGCCGCCGCTGCTCGTATATATATATATATATTGTATATAGAGGGGGAGGCGTGTGTGTACGCGCGCAAAGTCCGTTTTCTCGAAAAATTGCTCGCTACGACGACTCTTCTCTTTTCCCGCACGCGGGAAAAAGTATATCTTCCCTACTACCGCGTTGCATGCATAAAAGCCCACGTCGATTGCGCGGCTCTTTTGTATACACACACACACAGGGCTGCTCTCTGTGCAGAAGGAGGAGTAAGGCTCTCTCTCTCTCTCTCGCGGTCTTTTGCTGCTAGCTCTGCTTATTTGCGAGTTTTCTCCGCTGCAGCTGCACTTCCGCTGCTAGAGACCTTCCGGAGCAAGTAGAGAGAGAGAGAGGGAGTATGATGGTATATAGTATATATAGCTGGTGCGCGGTTGAGAGAGACTTTGTTCCTTGTTTTATGCGACGACGGAGGCGGAGCGACGCGAGACGGTGAAAGGGCGGAGGAGGAGGAGGAGGCGAGTTATATTGCTTATTGGCCTTTTATTGCTTCGTGTATTGTACAAATTGACGTCATTCCTCTCCGCGAGAACTCTCTTGGACGAGTTACTACAGTAACGCTCATAAGTTTCAAGCTGCCTTATTTTCACGGGGGGAGCTCTTTTACCGATTCCTGATGCCGAGATGAGAGAGGGGTGCGATTTAATTTTATGCGCTGCTGTTTTCTTCATATCTCACGATTAAATTTGGATGCGCGTTTTGGCGTTCTCGATGAGCGAGATTTTTCTGGACGTTGTCGTATATAATACACATAAGGGGGTGTGGAAAAAAAGTTGCTCGAAACTTGACGAAGAAAGAGAGAAAGAGTGCTCGAAGTAGTAACGGTCAATTCGGGTCAGACGCGCGTTGGGAGTATAGTTGTTTCGGATATATTATGTGTCTATGATTGATCGGAGGCACTTTTTCTTTCGGATACAACGGTGTACTGTAATGGCTTTAATTATGTAGAGATAATGCGATTTTCATATAATGGAATGTGAAGGTAAAGTTTTCGACAACGCAATATAAGCGTGTATATAGGGGGAGACCTTACTTTGTATAGTAGAGGCTCATATCGCAGACGTGAGGTGAAATTGAATAAGGTCGGATATGGGAAAACCGAGAGAGAAATAAGAAATCAAGAGAAACGATCATTTGAAAAAATTACGATCTTGAGAAACACACCGAGATTACGATCCGTAAAACAAGTGCACCATTTCATATGGAGCGCGCTTTTGAAAATTTTTCAGATATCAGCAACTAGTGCTTTCGAATCCGACAGTATAGCTATTGTCCTCGACTGTACTTTTCTTGTTTATTCGGCTTATTTTTTATTTCTGATTTCCTCGCGGTCTCGATCGGAAGTGATATTAGATATTTCTCTCTCTCTCTCTTTCTCTCGATATGTGCAGTGTACTTTTCCATTCGAAGATCTTTATGACTCTTGGGGAAAGTAAGCGGGCTCTCGTAAAAATTATATGGAATGATTGTTTGCGAGACAGAAATGGTTAAACTTTTTCCGGACCATAAAGTGTCTTTGCGATATTTCGAGATATGATCGCTTTTTGAGTAACCGCGTTCTCTCTCCCAGGCTTTTTTTACAACTGTTTGCCGCAACTTTCCAATTTTTCCAGGAAACACGCCGGGAACAAACTTGCTCGAGCTTGCAATCAGTGCTGTAAATTATCTCTCCCGCTCTCTCTCTCTCTCTCTCTCTCTCTCCCGTTTTATCGAAGATATTTTCGAAAAATTCCAGCTGCCGATTCTATACTGCATTATCGAAAAATACATCACGTACATCAGCAGACACATATTATATTAGTCTCGAAATCGTAATAATGCGCACAAGTTCGGATATATCGGATCCGAGGATTTTAGGTTAAACCAGGATGAAATGGAATGAGTTACATCATCCGAGCTCGATTAGAAGAGCAACGCGGCGTGTGCGGATATGAGCGGATGATTAGAGCCGCGGAAAACGACGGCGCGCTGAGTGTGCTTGCAGCTTTCGAATCTGAATGCGAGATGCAATTAATCCCCGCATAATACCTATCAATGACGGATATGTACCATTATACGTAGTACCGGCGGGATATTATCGTTGTGTTATACAGAAGTATACGTGCATTTTTTCTTTCTACTTGTATGTTCACGTACCGAGAAATAAAGAAATGTAGGTATCACGCTACAATTAAACCAATAACATCGACAAATGATCCCTGTCGTGTCCCTTACAAGTACAGCAGAAGCAAAAAAAAACGAAGAAAAATCGACCTTAACGAACTTGTCGTCGCTCCGTCCGCTAAAACAAGCTGCTCGAGAATACTGTCGTCGGAATTCGCTTTCGTGGAAATCACTACTCTCTCTCTCCTAGATCTATTTATACACCGTTCGCGGTCGCGTACAAAAAAAAGGGATCGTTTTCTCTCTTTCTGTTTGCAAAAAAAGGAAAACCGATAACTAATAAACGCGCCCTCGAGAGTAAAGAGAGAAAGTTGTTTTTTCGAGCGTTCACTCGATAAGAATCGGCCAATTGACGACCTAGAGCAGCTGCAGCAGCAGCAGCAGCAGCGACGACAGGAGTATAATCAGAGAACGACGAGGAGAAGAGAGAGAGAGAGAGAGAGAGAGAGACTCAATAAAGCCGTAATCCTCGCGGAGCCTTCATCCGACATTCATTACGGGGGCGCAGCTAACAATGGCGCGCGTTTCCCGATGTCGGTATTACAAAATCCCTCCTCTCCCCCCCCACGACGACGTCCTCGTCGACTCTGCGGTGGCAGTGGCGCTGAAAAGACACAAGCTGATTACGCTCTCTCTCTCTCTCTCTCTCTACTCTCTGGCGTTTGACTTGCGAGCACACGAGGATCCGAGAGAAGAGGGTACTTAATAAGCTTGCCGGGAAATTTCAGCGCCAGAGCTCTGCGCACCCCGTGAATGTCATCGATCGTTAAGTTTCCTTTGCAACAGAGGATACACGCTATACTTCGTTTCAAAGACGTATATAAGTTGTACGATGCGTTGCAGGTTCGTTTTTTTTTGTCTGGAGAGAGAGAGAGGGCACATCTGATATAGGACACGAGGCCTGAATGCAGCTTTTCTTGCTCTCTGTATGTGGGTGTTGAACGAGAGGTTGGGATGCGGCGGTGGCTATACCCGATAGCCCGGGTTTAAATAGTTATGGCTTTGAAAAAGACGGAGGAGGCGCACACATCGCGCCGCAGGCAAGGATATCTGGGTCACACACACGTACACATCACACGTATATATAATACGGAAGAGAGAGGCCGAGAGCTATATAGGAAATCCATTATATATCTAGCCCCTATTAGAGAGATGAGGGACTTTTATAATGCGACTCGGTGAGTTGTCGCCGCGCGCTACTTCTTTCCACTCCGCCCCGCGGGTAATTGCATTGTTTGCGCTTCTCTCGGCTTCGAGTCTTATATAACTCGATACGCGAGCAAATACGACAGGGAAGAAGATGAGAGCTCGCGCAAAGCGACGACGTATTGTGTATGTGTGTGTGTCCAGGAAAAAGTAGCGTATAGTCATCGCTGGCTGTTGTTAGCGTATACACGTAAAAAAAAACGGGCTATGATAGAGACGCGCCTATATTATATAGTAGTCTCGTGTTTGCATTATGGATTTTTCTATACTGTTGCTGTAGCCCACCGCCGTGTTACGAATATATACGTCTAGTCGTCATTAACTATAACGAGTAGACAAACAGAGCAGAAGCTTTACGAGAGGTAGACTGACAGCTAGGTTGTATACGTATATTTATTATAATTAACGGAAGGACGCGCATGTGTCACTGCTATACGTGTGTATAATATCCTATACTGAACCGAACCAGTATAGTTTGCTTCAAGTTTTAATGATTTTATTTTGCAATAATGTTATAGTTCTCTCGCGTTTGATATAGAAGCTCGCGACAAAGACGTGTTATGTATTATAGTATATACATAAGATTACGATAGTTATATTGTACATCATGAATAAAGCAAAAACGTTAATTAAACTTTTCGGCAAAGTTGCCGCGCGCGGCTTTGAAGAGTCGCTTCCACCCCGGTGAGCTTCGATATATGTATATCTGATATGATAATTTATAGAAGAGTTACGACTTTGCCGGAGAATGTGCGTAAAGGATATAAATTATCAACTTGGAACAGCAGTAGCAGCAGCAGCGGGTAATTTCGAAATTGCAAATTATTCAAATGCGCTTTGTATCATAATATCCGCAGCGGTATAACGGGCGACAGTAATTATTACTTGACTCTAATCCCCGTGAGCTTGAACTTTTTCATTATAAATACACGTATTTTTTTACTTGAATCAATTTAAAATAACAGTGTTGAACGGTGTATATCCGTATTCTCGATCCGCCGCATAAATTTATATAGTGATCAATTAATCTCGACGGTACGCTGTAGCTCGTTCATTAAAATTTCATTCGCTCCAGCCAGTATACATTGGTATGTATGTAGAATAAATCGATTATGTCGCGAAACACCGCGATTTCTCGACGTTATTCCTGCAGTTTTTAAAAAAAATCGTATATGTAAGAGTGTATATATATAGTGAATTTCGAAAATTGCCCGAAACTTTTAATTACAAAAAGCCACAACTCATCAGGCACCGCGGCCTTATTAAGCGTCGTCGTCGTCGCGCTGCACGAGAGAGAGAGAGAGAGAGAGAGATGAGAAAAAGAAGCGATGATTTATCGGGCAACTTTCGCTCTGATTAGTCGCGCCGAATCCAGGCCGAATTTAAGTGCGCTCTCTCCCTCTCCGTCGGAACGTCTTCGCGGCAGCAATTCGTTTCCCCCGATGTTTTCCAAGCTCTATATAGCGGTGGCGCCTTCATTTTCATCGGGTTTTACGCGATGGACATTCGCGAGTTCGGCAACGCATCGATCTCAATTTATTTCTCCGACTATTATACGAGAGCAGTAGTAGTGCTTCTTCATCATTTCGCGAGATGCCGGCTTCTCCTTATTTGCTTATATATTATATTATACGCGCCGTCGGGAAAAATTTTCTCCAAACTCGATGATGCTCCTCCATCGTTCTCGCGGGGTAAACAGAATTTTATTATTAAAATATTCTCCATTATCTTTGACCCCGTTCTTTTTTACGTCCGTTAGGTATATATTTCGAGTTTGCTGGATATAATATAATGCGTGTGTGTTTGTGCAGTACCACGCGCAATATGAATTTGGCGCGGAACGTTTTCAAAGAGGAGAGAGAGAGAAAGAAAGAAAGAAAAAGGCATCAGGGCGATTTCGCACGCGATAACTAATGTAAAATTGCATTAAATAAACCCTTTTCAAAAGCCGCCGCCGTCGCCGCCGCCGCTCATGAATAATTAAAATTTAATGAATATTAAAACCGAGCTTAGCAGGGGGTATATAATGTCGGGGCAAAAAAAAAGCCGAATATACATGGTCCCGATGTTTCGCTTGGTTTTTGCTAATTTGGAATACTAAACTCTTTCTCTCTCTCT
>UCQR01002519.1:0-20271 GCA_900474235.1 Cecidostiba semifascia
AATAACGAGTGTAAGAGAACTCTAATTTAAATAAACATTACAAATTTTAAATTGAAAATAAGGATTTTCTAAAAAATAATCGCAAAAATATACATTGATTAATTTTATATCTAATACAGTCATAAGTTCATTATTGTCTAGTAAATTAAATTATATTTTTTGCTATCCGTCTCATATATTATTTATAGTTTGTACTTGTTTCCTTATAATTTTCGATAATCATCTCATTGTTATCATGATTAAATAAGTGCACGATATATCTAAAATTTGAAATAAACATGATTATTTGTTTTTTGAACATGATTTGAACCTTTTATAAAATATCAAGTTTAACTTTCCACATGTATTGTATTTTTTATGTAACGAATTATTCGATTTGTTTAATTGCGTTTGTACTCATCAATAGACTGAACTTCACCTGTAGTAATGGAATCTAACACCCAATTTTCCTTTAAGCCATCTGAACCAATTATAATGTCTGCTCTGCCAGGATCATCTGTTATTCTTCCACCAGCTATTTTGATCAATTCCTTCAAAGTTGACTTTGGCGGTGATGTGCCATTTTCAACGTAAATGAAACCACATGTGACAAATAATTCTGGCACATACGCTTTTCCAAATAGTTGTCGATCTCGACGATTTTCCTAAAAATTAAACATATTCTTGAAGAAATTATTAATAAAAAATGAAGAATTTGAATTTTGAATCTTTGAACATACCTGTACTGCTTTAGAGAAATGACTCATCTCAAAAGGACTAGGTTCCAGCCATTTTTCACTCTCAAGTGATTTGAGAGCCCACTCTAAGCTCACCATCCAACAACCTCGTATTATACCTTTCAGTAAGTTGATTGTACGGACACCTGTATTTATAACGTGAGTGGTTCGAGGAGTTACGTTTACTTCTAAAACTGCTGATCCTAAAGTCTTAATCACAGACTTTACTAAATCTTTGTCCCTGAAATAAGAGTTAATATTAGAGAAACAAAAAAATATGTATGTGTATATTGCACATTCATTTTTAATTGATTTACACACTCTTTAGATAGTCCAGTAACTACAATATTAATCTTAGGACCCCTGCTTGTACTTTCTTTTTGACGACTTCTAGATGTCTTTAAATCGAATTCTTGTAAGGAATTTCTATTGCTTAACCGCGGCGGTACATCTTTCTGTGGTAAATCTTTGTTCATCATATTATTTAACAAAGTCATGTTTGTGACTTTTTTCACAACGATTTTTTTACTTTTTATTTTTCTAGGTTTCTTTTTTGTTTTTTTCACTGTTTCTGGGAGAATGTCATTTTCCTCAGTTTCACTTTCTTTAACTGGTTTTTGACTTTTTTCATCTTGACTTTTTTCAACTTGCTTTTTTTCTTGTCTTTTCGTCTGCGTCAGTTTTCGTTTTTTCTTCGTTCTAATTTCTTTGGCTTCTGCTTCTGCAAGAGAATCTTGTGTATCTTCAGCAGGACTAAACGAAACTAATTGCGAATTTTCTCGAACTGGATATAATTTTCGTTTCATTATTTCCTTCTTACTGTTATTTTGTTCATCTTCAGAGATGTTATTTTTTTTCGATTTGTTCATTGACTTGTTGCCACCTTTAGTTTCATTTAACGATTCTTCAATAAGAGTTCGTTTTTCCCTTTTATCACATTCATCCATTGATTCTTCTGATGAGTCCATTACAACGGTATCCATTGAATCTGGAGTTGAAGTTTCTTTTCTAGTATGAACAGTTTTATATCTATAACAGTAAAAAATGTATTGATTAATAAGAAAATTCGTATAATGATGGTATGAGTAACTTACTTATTTGGGGATGAATTTGTCTTATTTTTGACTATGGTTTCCAATTCAGTATTTGAATCTTCATCGTCTGAATAATTTACAACTCTACGAGGATCTATAGTATTCATAGCAATGTTATTTTTTATCATTGTTTTCATCAGAACAGATCGACTTATAGGATACGGAGTAGCTTCAATAACACTAGATTCATTAGAATTTGAACTAACATTTTGTCCTTCAATAGATTTTCTCTTCGAATTATTATTTTCTAATCTAATAGATTTCCTAGTTGTACTTAAATTATTACTTTCATTTTCTGGTTCACCAACTACCTTATAACTAGCATTTTTATTTTCTATAGATTTTCTTGTTTTCTTAGTACTTTTATTTAGAACTTTTGAAGATTTTCCTTCATCAGAACATTTATCTTCAAAGTCTTTAGATTTTTTGGCTATATTTGCTTCATTGCTTGATACTTTAGAATCTCCAATTAATTTGGTGGCTGAAATATTTCTTATCCTCTCCATCAATGAAACATTTTCTAAATCGCTGTTACTTTCTGAAGATTGTTCTTTTGAAGTATAAAGACTTTCTGTACTTTGATTTTCATTGGCAGAAGTTTCTTGCACCATAGAAAGCATTTTATTAAAATCTAAATTTTTTTTACTTGGAGATTTCCTGACTGAATCTAGAGAAGTATTAACTTGCATGGATGAACGAACCGTTGTAGCTATGCTACTTGTAGACTGCCGAGATGGTAATTTGTTACTGATTTCTAGACTTTTATTGCCAGCATTTGATGACTTTTTTACAGAATCTAATGATGTATTTACTTGCATTGATGAACGTGCAGAATAAGTGCTTTGGCGTTGTATAACTATAGTATCACTTTCTTTTTCCATATGATTTTCAGGACTCGTAACATTTTCTTGCAAGTTATTTGGTGTTTTGTTTTCTTTTTGCACAATGTGATCCACTGAGCTAATTCGATCAAGTGAAGTATTTACATTTAAAGAGGTCCGCACTGTATTACTACTGCAATTCTCCTGGCACACATTATTACCATTAGTACGTTCAACAGATTCCAAAATATTCACTTCTTTATTAGACTCCTTATTCTGAATTAAAGTTGATGAATTTAGTCTTTCTTTTGACACAGGAGAATTTTTGGTACTATCATTTGTAACAGTAGATTGTGATTTGTGAGTTGTTTGTTGGATTGATCTGCGAATAATTGGCATTTTAGATGAAATAGCTGTAATTTCCATACATGACTTACTGGTTGAATTTTCAATCTCTATAGTCTTACTATTATCTTCTAAATCAATAGTCTTACAATTATTAACTGAATCACTTTTTTCTGCAAGATTCACAGTCTTATTTCCTTCTGTTTCTTCATTTATTTTGTTGATATCACTTGGTCTTTCAATAAAGGAAGAACAAGTAAGTGGTTCTTTGTTGATAAAACTCTCATTTACAGTAGTGGTTGATAGTCTTGAAGAAACTTGGGTCATACTTTTTAAACGTCTTTTCTTCAAAGAAAGACACAGTCTGGATCTTCTGTTGCCTTGACTCAAAATTGGGCTTGTAGAGTAATTCAATTCATTTGATATCCTCGAAATATTACTAGCAGCACTTGCATTTGTTTGTGGATCATTTGTTTCAGTTTCCACTGGACTGCTTTGAGTCACTCTCTGAACTGGATTAACCCCAGACATAGAGTTGTTTGGATCATTATCAGTGAATAATCTAGCAACAGGTATTCTAAGTATTGTCTGAGAATCCTTAATAGAAGAATTGTCTCCTCCTGAAGAGCTATCAGTCCTTATTTTCTTTGGTGTACTTACTATACTTTGATCGTCATCATCCGTTTTGTCTGAAGATACATTTTGCTCCCTAGTAGGAGAGCTTTGACTAAACATTGAACTTACTTGTACAGGATTTCTCTTTCTCCCATCGCCCGACATAACAACTTGTTCATTTTTTCCAAGATTTACACGTACGCTTGGTGATCTCTTAGTAAAATCCTCACCTAACGCACCAACATTGTGTATAGGTGATCTGTATCCTGATGCTAGGACCTCGGATGTTTTTATCGCAAGCTCGTTCTCTTTATCAAAACATGCCTGAGTTTTCCTCATTATTGCATCCTTCAACTGCATACAGCTTCTGTTGAGTTGCTGTTCCTTTTCTGTGATGACATTCAATGATGTACTTTGAACTTCTTCTGTTACTGTTCGAGTACTAGATGAATGACTGCCCTCATTGACTACTGATGTGACATTTGAATCGCTTACAGAGGTTGGAAATTCATTGTTTACAATCTTTTTGGTTCTACACTTCTTGACTGTATTTACTACACCATCGTTTTTCACAAAAGGCTCTTCCGACGTCGTTTCACGACTCTCGTCTGTTGTCCTTTTCGATAATCCCGAATCTGACAAATTTGACACAAAACTTAAGTTAACCCTCATAGAGCTTCGCCGAGCTCTGAGAGTAGCAAAACTGTCATCGGCACCGTTTTCTTTTCGCGTAACCAACTTTTTTCGCTTACTTCGTGCCATTGTTACTGCTTTTGTTATTATCTGCGACTCAGCAACATTGACACTGTTTTGAACATCTTCGTTTCAGTTTACCAAACATTACGCATATAAATACTTATAAGTACGCTGCCTTAGCATAATTGCGTAAATACATAATTTATATTCCTGTTGCAAAGAAATAATTCTTAACAACATGCGACAGACTTTTGTGAAAAAATTTTAGTGTATTTTATATATTTTACAATATATGATACAGAGAATAATTCGAGTTGCTTGTCACAACAAAAACTATACATTTCTACGCGGTATCAAGTTCAGACCTGCACAGCACAGCGCATCAGAAAGCATTCACTGCGCGTGCGTGCAGATCATGCAGCAGATGCGCGGCTACATTTATAATAATTAAGTATTATACTTAATTTATATACCTTTGTACCTATATAAACTATCAGCTGATGAGATATAGAGGGGGTACGAGAGTAAAAAGAGGTCACATAAACATATCCAGCATAAAAATTTTTATTTACATACAATAAGTATTAGAAATTTTTTTTTACTAAAAAGAATATCTGAACAAAATTTATATCGGTAAAGAGGAAATTCCTGTTACCGAATGGTTTATTAAATTTGCAAGCCCGCTGTTCGCGAAAAATTAAATAACTTATTTCTTGTTTATTCCTATAATATCTTGCCCTCACAATTTATAATTTTCTTAATAAAACATTTAGAAAAGTGTCGAGTATATAATTAGAAAATAAATGGAAGTACGGCCGAAGGTCGCCAGCATCGCCAGGAACGAAACAAAATCAGTCTCGGTCCGTCGATAGCATAATCAAGTCATGTTACAAGCTTAGTATCAAATCAAGTGTATTTTTGAGTATAATATACGTACACATGTATGAGAATAAATGAGAGAACACTTTTATGTTATTCGCACGAATAACATGAATATTCAAAAATCCCGCGTTGCTTCACGCATTATATATCTGATGCGTTTGAAAGTCATCGTTAATGAAATCGAAGACATCATATATATAGGATAGAAAGAGAAGAGTAGAGAAGTCATAAAAATATCCAACATTGTTATTAGAACAGTATTAGATTTCTTAAACAAATAGGTTAACAAAGAAGAAACGAGCATTTATAATCCAACAAAATTCACGCTAATCGGCAAAGAGGAAAACTCCGATTACCGACCGAGTCATCAAATTTTGTTCCATGCTATATAATGGCGTTCATAGCGATGTCGCTATCGTGTACGTGATTACTGCTTCTGAAAGTTCTCTCTGTCTAAAAAGAGACGTCTCGATAGTTTATGTGCGTTTTTCGTTTGACGAAGGTGTGCTTTGTGCCTGAATTTGTGCTTGTCGTCGACACGCATAGTCTAAACAAACGATCGAGTCTCGGAAACGCCCAACATGGATGATCTGCAAAATTATAAATTGCAGCTTCAGCAGGTGAGATTCTACCATATTTACGTTTTTTCATCTCTGACCTCCTTGTCTCTCTTCTGCAGTGAGGAAACAAACAAATGCGTATAGGTACCTATACCTACTTTAGTTGCAAATTTTCATTTTTCTTTCTACGTAGGTTGAGGCCGCCCTCACAACTGACCCAGAGAATGAGGAACTCTTGAAATTGAAAATTGATTTGGAGGAAATTATTGAACTGACACATGACCTGATAAAGTCACAGCAGCAGGAGAAAAAGCCAGCTGAGGCAGAGGAAAAGAATCCAGAGTTATTAGCAGTTTTGGCTAATAAATGGAAGGTTGGAGATCAGTGCCTTGCACCGTGGAGCGAGGATGGAAAGTAAGTTGGGTTTGATCTATATATAATTTGCTCATCACGTCAAGTGTTGTTAAGTAATTGTAAACTGTCATAAGGATACGATAGATATTTTCATGTTTGATAGCACAGTTATGCTCTTGTTTTAGGTTTTATGAAGCAACGATAGAATCTATAGGTGAGGATGGATCTGTAAATATTACTTTCAATGAATATAAAAATAAAGATGTTACAATGCTTAGTCAGTTGAAATCGGTTGGAAAAAGACCAGCATCAGATTGGGCAGAACAAAAATCAAAGTAAGCTTTACTCTTATATGTTTTTATCTTATATTTTCAAGTATACTTACAACTTATTCATATTAAGTTTATAATTTCTAGTTTTGTTGGTATCTGTCTTTTTTTCTTAAAAAGGGGTATTACTAAGCTTAGTACAATATGACTAATACATAAACTTTCCTTTCCTTGCTCCCTCCAAACAACATCATTATATCCATCCATCATGAAATTGGCGTGGCTTCATTCAAAATTATATTTACTGCCTACCTGTCCATTGGTGATGTACGCTGTTGCTTACCTTTGGGGCTGATGCTGCAGAAAGAAGTAAGAAATTAAGTTATACTTGACATTGTCAGTGAACTTAATCTATATAAAAAAACAAGAGTCCTTTATCCATTCATTATCTATACTTGTCTAAGCTTTTTTAATTCCTAAATCTTACGTTGAATTAGAAAATAATAGATTTTATTTTTGTTCAGAAAAATGGCAGTATCTGCCATAGCAGGTATGGATCCAACTAAACAACGTGAATATCTAAAGAAAAGGAAACAGAAGAAGTTGCAGCGTTTTAAGGAATTAGAAGAAGAAAGAGAACAAGAGAAGAATAAATGGCTTTCATTTGCATCCAAGGTATTATGATTTCCATTATAATGTATATTTTTAAATACTTAGATATACATCATGCTTATTTTGATTTCAGTCTACAAAAAAAGGTGTTATTAAGAAGAGCATATTTGCAACGCCAGAAAATGTAAATGGCAGAGTTGGAATAGGCACTTGTGGAGTAAGTGGCAAAGAAATGACAAAATTCAGTAATGGTGAAAAGTGGAGGCGTGGAGCCTAAACCTGTATAAAAACAATCAACACTATATAGACTTTTATCACAGATAATTGTTAACATAAATTTAGATGAATTTTGACTATCTCTTAAGCCAATTGTACTTTGACGTTATCTCCTATAAAAAGCATGTAAGGGCTTTGATTACTTTTCACTTGTGAAGCTTAATGTAAGATTGTGCAAATTTATGTATCGAATATGTCTGATCCTGCGTGTATGAAAATGGAGTTTTGTCAAGTACATTTTTTTTAGCAATTAATTATTTGCATTCTCAAATAAGAAGGTTCTTGTATGTAACTAATATAATAAAATAATATTTTAAAGGTCATTACTACAATTCATGTATAGGATCTACAGTTGGCTATAAACAATTTGTAAAAGTTGGTTCATGAAAAAAAAAAACAACATTATTTTGGAAAATAATCTGCTTTAATTCTATATAAAGATACAGCAACTATTTGGAATTTCTTCATAATAAAACATTTTTGTTTTCGAAATAAACGATTTTTTTATTACATAATTGTAGTTTATTGATTCATTACAAAAGTTTTCGGTATGGCAGGTCTTGCAGGTGCCCATGTTGGTACAATCTTGGCATGTAGTCGCCACCGGCCATACTCATTACTTAAATGTTTTTCAAATACCAGATATTCTAAGACATCTTTCTTCAAGATTTCAGAGCCACTCATTAATCTTCCAAACCTGTCGTAAATAGCTAACGTCTGCTGAGAGTGAAATCGAGCTGTGACTTGAGCAAACAGGTTTTCACTTGTGATCAAATTTGTACACCTTGCATGAACTACCCTTGTTGGTTCTAAAGAGCCAATGAACTTCCACTTTATAATTTTGTTTTCCAAATTGTAGGTCATTTCTGGATACAATTTTTCTGTAATGTAGTCCGTAAGTTTGTCCTTATCCTTGTTGACTAAAGCTTCATGTGCACCTCTATAGATATCGACTACTTGATCTGCGAAATCAACAGTAGTAAACTCTTCTTCGTACTTTTTTATTTTCTGAATGGCTCGGTACGATGTGGTTTTCTTTTGTATGAACTGTAGATTCTGTTTTGCACCACTAGTCGATATAATTGAGAATTTCCCATCGCCTTCCGGAGGTACATAAGCCTCAAATACATTTCCTGTGCAACTCAAATACATAGGTTTTTCTTGCCAAGGTCTTTGGGGGAAAATACCTTTTTCCAACATCTTTTGTCGTTTACGTTCCTTTGCCACTTCAGGATCTTCCTCTTTGCCTTTTTCAAACTCACTCAAGTCGATTTTTATAACTTTTGCTCTTCTGTCTTTTTTCCATTTTGGGTTCCAATGTTTCGTGTGTCGACATCTTATGAACGAAAAATCTGCTACGAATAAACTCGGTTTACCTAAGACAGCACGAGTTATTTGATAGAAATTCATTTTTCTTCTTTTCTGACGTGAAATACTTAATAAGCTCCAAAATCTACCACATAACCACAGTGTCTCGGCTCGTGGAGCAGACGAACGATATATTCTGCAAAAAAAGAGTGACCAATTCCTATAAAATATTTCACACAAAATATATCATTATTAAGTATAAATTCTAACATTAACCAAAATCTAAGACACGGTTGAAAAACAACAATGATCCTACTAATACTATATACCCTGCACAAACCCACAACGCACGGTAGGGGAACGTGCTCCTTTTTTAATGCTCCTTCTCCATTGCCTCCCCCCCCATGCCGGCTCACCTATAGGTATATACATAACACACAATTGATCCCATATGTTTCTGTGGAACATGGCTGCCCACGCGGATAGCAGTAGCTCCACGGCTTTTTACCGTTATCGCGTAAAAATGACGCTTTATCATTGATTCATCGGCTCGAGATCCCGAGCATCTCTAGTGCTTTTAGTGGATTTTTCCTTTTTTCGTCTTTGATGCTGACGTGGAGCCGCATACGACTCAAAATTACCTTCGGAAAAAGGTGAGTTTTCTAGCCTATGTGAACTGTCAAATAAGGCGACTCTCGCATTCGATGGAATGTTTTTTTTAATATGGTTTTGATGATACACAGAGTGTTACGGTAAACTTTGAGCAGTGGCTATAGTTAGTCGTCCGATTCTCGGCAACAGTTGTTTAATATTGTTCAGTACAGTATTTTTTTTTTCCTATTTCAGGAGTTTTCGTACAAAAATGACTGGAGATTAATTAACAAGTGATATGGTATCGTAGGCAATATGATTTAGTTTTAAGCCTGTAGAATACAAAGTTTGACAAATATGGCTAATTATGAGAGGAGTCGTGGTGAAAATGCCAATGGAGGTGTTGGAAATGATCGTGGAGTCGACTGGTCTAGATATGGACTTGGAAATGCAGAAAATCGAAGACCCTCTCAGAGTGGAAGCAGAGGACACGAGGAATTGGGCCCAGAAATGTACCAAACTGGTACAAATGAATTGTTTGCACAAGAATTTGTAAGCATTGGCATCTTTGTAAAACTCGTTTTTTTTTTGTTAGTATCAAGTATAATGAATCAAGAAACACTTTTACAGAATTCAGCTCCTTGGTGGAAATCAAACTTCTTTATATCTCAGCCAGTTTTGTTTGGCACATGGGATGGCGTTTTTACTTCCTGTCTTATAAATATTTTTGGAGTGATAGTTTTTTTGAGATCTGGCTGGATCGTAGGTCAGGCAGGTGCATTGAACGCTGTATTGATAATATTTTGTACAGGTAATAATAAAAATCATTCTTATAAAGATTACCTATTGTGCTCAGTGATATTAAAAATAATTTCTCTTTTTTAGTGTGTGTTGCATTGGTGTCAGTACTTTCAGCAGTTGGAATTTGTGAGAGATGTAGGGTGGAAAGTGGAGGAGTATATTTTTTACTGTCGCATGTGTTGGGTTCAAGATTTGGAGGATCCATTGGTTTATTATACTGTTTTGGACAGGTACATTTTTAATAAATATTCACATGAATATTTGAGATCCAACCAGCAAACACTTTATGCATTGACTTCTATTTGTTACAGGCTGTTGGATGCGCCTTAAACGTTTTAGGTTTTGGTGAATCTATGGCTGGACTTGTTGGTCTTACTGGTCTTCAATTGGCTTGGGGACAAAGAGGCTTTGCTTGTGCTGCAGTGGTACTTCTGTCTGTAATAAATGTAGCTGGAGTGAAATGGGTCATAAAACTACAGTTTATGCTTCTATTGATTTTATTATTTGCTGGACTTGATTTTATTGTTGGAAGTTTTACGCACATAGATCCGAGTATGTACTCAAAATTCATTACAGTAATCATACTGGTTAATTATTGAAAGGCAATGATTTTTAATGTTATTTTTTAGCGGCTGGTTTTGTTGGATGGTCGACTGAAATTTTAAAAAATAACACTTTTCCTGATTATGAAGAGAATGTGAGTTGGTTCACCGTTTTTGGTGTTTTCTTTCCTACTGTCACTGGTGTACTTGCCGGAATCAATATGAGCGGCGATTTGAAACATCCGTCGACCGATATTCCTAACGGTACTCTGGCTGCATTAGGTCTTAGGTAATATTTTATTTTTCGAGTATATAATAATATAAAAATAGTGCGCGCGAATATGAGCATTTTTAAAACGAGATTTTCTATTTGCAGTACAATTCTTTATCTGTGCTTCTCCTTGTTCCTTGCATCGACGTGTACAAGAATAACTTTGCAATCAAACTTTATGATTGCCTCGACTGTTTCCGCTTTTTCCGTTCTCTTGCTTGCCGGTCTCTACGTTTCATCATTCAGCAGCTGCTTAGGTGCCATGTACGGGACACCTCGCGTTCTACAATCGATCGCCAGTCAGAACGTCATTCCTGGAATAAGCTGCTTACAAAGAGGCGTACGTCATAAGCAGAATATCATATTTAAACCATAAGCCAATTCGATTTAAGTCATTTCATAATTTCCATTATCATTTCAGAGAGGTCCCAATAAAGTGCCGATTTACGCAATGTTGGTTGTGGCTGTGGTAACATTAACGTTCATTATGACCGGTGAAATTAATACTCTAGCACCTATAGTAACAATGCCATTCTTGCTGACATATGCTTGCATGGACTATGCATATTTTGCACTTGCGCAAACGTTCGACTTAAGGCATTCTCGTGAACAGAGATTCTCGGCACAGTCACCATCCGCGGATAGAAATTACGGCACTTCGGACAGAAATGTCTTGGTGGAGACTGAAAATGATCTTGACAGTCTGTTTCCAGAAAGAACTAGACACAAGAATCTTGTTGTAAATATTTATTTTATGTTTTTCTTTCAAATTCGCTTCGCAATAGAAAATGAATAATGCAATTGTTTCAGAGAAACGCAAGTGTTGAAAGCAATGGTTATGTTGATTCGTCGCCGAGTATAGAAGACAATAACAGTGTTACAAGTGAAGTACAAAAAAAAGTCCATATTCATGGAAAATTAGGAAATTGGTACAGCCCATTTTGCAATAGATGGTTTTCTCTTTTGGGCGTTAGTATTTAACATTTTCCTACTTGTAGCTTACAAAAATTCACGTATTTATTTAAACACCAAAATCGTTTTTTCAGGCCTTAGTCAAATTGTTGATAATGTTTTTGGTTCACTGGGGATATGCACTAGCTAATATAATTGTTTGTTTCCTCGTTTGGAGTTATATTGGTCATGCAAATCCTGCTGTGAAACCTGGTGTATCAGCAGAGTTCAAATTTTTCGAGTGGCTGAAAAACGCTCTTCTCAGGTTGATGGGGTAGGTAACCAGTTTTAAGTAGTTCAATTACAGAAGTATCAACAAGATACAAACTATCATTATCGTTTTAGGAGAAAAGTGTACGATTATGAGCAGATTGTGGTGACGCCAGTTCATCCTGGCGTAGAAACGTGTTCTGCCCAGCTGAATGAAGAGAATGAAGACTTTGCGGGAAGACGGCGATATCATCAAATTGCTAACGTCACAGGTCAATATGTCACTGTTGAGTAATTACTGTCTTCTAAAATATGAAACTTTTGCAATCTATAAAGTATTTTTCGAAAAGCGATCGCAAATATCGCAATTTTCACGAGGCAGCTTACTATAGTGAGAGTCCGTTCGTTGAGTGAACAAAATAATGATAATCACGTATGAATTAAGGATGCGTATATCTCTTAAGGGAAAAGATAACTGCAAGATGAGACAAAAGTTTCATACAAATAATCTTAATTAAACTAATTTTATAGCTTCTTTTTCCACAAGAGATAAAACAAAATTTGTGAGACTTACGCACATAGCATAACGTTTGTACTGCCCTTTAAAGTGTATTGCGTTGTCATATACGTACATAACTGTTTAACCAAAGAAAACGAGGGTCCACTTTGACGTATGTTTTCACTGCTTGATTATCGCCTTACAGTACTATCGCGAGATTATGTATTTATTTATACGATGTACGTAAAAGAAATTAACTATAGAAATTTATATATTATGTATACATAACAAAAATGAAATTATGACGTTACCTATAACAACTTGTACTTTTTCAGGCAACGTTATTTGTAATACTCTGTATAATAATTAAGGCATAATATATTGTATATGTTTATACGATATTGTTTTTTACGTTAATTCGACATACACGTTCTTTTACCGTCATAATCAACATTCTTGCCATAAAATACTTCTTTATATCGTTAAAACTTATGATAATCATCTTTGTATGTCAAATTTTTGTACAATCCTGATTTTTCTAAAAGCACAATTAACTATTGTAAATAATTATTATTGAAAGACTAACATCATAATGAATCTTTACAAAGAAAAATGAATTCTAAAACATTTGTAAAAATGTCTGATTAAAAGCAAATAAAAAAATTAAATAATAACGACTAACAAAACCGTCTTTAACATGACGATTAATAATACCATTAAAAGAATTATTATTAGACCTGCATAAAATATCACAATGCGCACAGTCTATTGGAATTTTTAACAAGTCACGTCGAACGTCACCCCCAAGTTCATACATTTTCTGTCTAATTACATTTGGATTTTGCACTACACAAAAGCTCGTTATTCATTTGCGCTTATTCCGCATTCTGACAGAAGCCTTTCAATCCAGCTAATTAGAGCAAATCATCTGTATCTATGTCGTCTACTTCTCTATATGTATGATTGAATACATGACAAAGCATGATTATTATAAAAAGATTTTATTGCAAAAAGTAAAAAATCTATTTACAAAAACGAGAAACACGCTCTAAACAACCGTATCGAAGGGCTGTCCGATCTTAGCAAGTCTTCTAAGAATCTCAGGCTTCGTGAGCAGAGCCTTGCGTAGAGCCTCTACGAGTGTATGCGTCTGGTCGAACGGCGACAACGGCATCCCCGTGAGTCCCATGACGTATACCACACCTTCGTCATCGGCAGCGACTATCTGCTCACCACTGCGTGTAAACTCCAAACGTTGTAATCTGGCGTTACCCTCGCAGATGCGCGTCACCGAGGCTGGTCGGTGCGTCTTTCGTCGTATGTCCCATATGCAGATCTAAATAAATCAACCTTTAGCATATGATAAATATATAGTTACGTACAGCCTACAGAATAGAGTGTACCTCGTTGCCGACGGCGCTGGCAAAAATCGTCGAGTTCCTGGGGCTCCAAGCAGCAGCGCTGACGCTAGCCATCCTCGTACCAAAGCACAGCAGCGGCTCATCGATTCCCTCTGCCCATATCCTGGTGGTCCAGTCTGCGCCACAGCTGAGCGTAAGTTTTCCGCAGAACGGCGAGAACTCGAGGCTGTAGATCGGACCGTCGTGGGCCAGGAAGCTGTCCAAGTGCTGCTGTGGTTGAGCCGTAGAGCAGCGTAGAATACAGCCCTCTTCGGTACCGACCAGGTAGATGCCTGGCTGCTCCGGATGACGACGAAGCAAGAGAGCGCCTGGACTGCGGCTGATTGGCACGTCGTGGCCCAGGCAGTGATTCACGCGGCGGACGCCTGGGATTCTGCCTGTAATTTAGAATTTTTAATCGAGAGGGATAATAATATAGACGAGCTATTTTGTGTAGTATAACCTTCAATGCGTTGAAGCTGGAGGATCTGGCGAGAGGCAAAGGCCTCGTCGGCCGGATAGAAGCCGATCCGGCCGTCCTGATTGCTAGTGTAGAGTTGCTCGCGAGGGTCCAGCTGATCGTCGAACATCGGCCACCATTGAACCTGCACCTCACATGAAGTAGATAGTACCAGCTGTAGCCAGACAAAATAATTCGAATAAGCACCTGCCAATGGGGCTCGTAAGACGGCGAAGTCTTTCTCTGGGACTGCCTGACGATGGCGAGCTGTTTCTTGCTGACGTCGACGATGCGCACGACTCCGTCGTAGAAGCCCACGGCGAGAAGATTCGGTCGACTTTTACTCCAGTCGAGGTCGCTCACGGGACTACTGAATTCGTAGCAGCGGTCGGGTTCGCTCGGGTTCTTCGCACACCAGACGAGCACCAGACCGTCGGCAGGTGATGGCTCCTCTGAGCTTGACTAAAAAAATTAATTTTTAATCGTGATAAATGTAAAATAAAGCGTTATTTTAATTAGAGTGCAGTATATATTCCGAGCTAACGATTGTCTATGAATATAGAAACTTGGCAGGTTCCAGAACGCACCTAATAATATAATACCATCAGGGTATAATAAACTTCGTTTATGCACTCCCGAATGTTTATTAGGATATCAGACCAATAAAGTAAAGTAATATAATCATCCGCTTGGAATAGACCAACTTGCGTAAATTCATAAATTCAAGCTTCTATACCGATTTAGCAACGGCCCCGTAGCCGACGGCCAACAGACTCCCGTTCGCCGGGTTCCATCTAAAAGCCGACACAGCTCTGTGTCTCGTCCTCTCGTTCTCGTGTTTCCAGAGCGGTTCAAGGCCGTAGACGAGTTCGAGAGCTGGATCGCAAGGATCCTGTCTCAGTAGACCCGCGAATCGCTTTTGAGCCTCTTCGTAGCGTTTACTCGCTAGGATCCGTAGGGTGACGCGTGTTGCGTCCTCGTAGGCGTCCGTTGCTGCGATAGTGGCTAACTGGTCCTCCGGCTGGAGGTGTAGTTCGCTCTGCTTAACTTCGGGGAACTTGAAACGGTCGTTCTATATCCACCAGAAAGCATAAATTAAGTGGTGTGTGTGACAATGAATAATGTCGATTAAGGTTTATAATAAAATATACCTCGTGAGGTTCGCCAGCGCCGATTTTCTCCTCGTTTTGATACGTGTCGTGCATGACCCAGTTGTTAACGAAAGTCGCTCTATTTTTGCGTTCCTCTCTTCCAATGTAGGTACCCCTAGTCTTGGTGTACAGCTGAGGTGTCTGGGTCTCAGCATCGACGGTTTTGCGTCCGGACCCAGCCATGATCCTTCGGTACCTCTCGTTCTCCTCAATGACGGCTTGACCGGCTTCCGTCCTGGCATCTTCCGTCAACTGTGGCAGATCAAACAGAAAGAAGGTTTCCGTCTCGTGTAACGTTATCGTCACCTTGTCGTTTGGACCATAATGCTGTCGAGAGTCTAGCCTGTAATATACCAAAAAAATGTATGAATTAATGCATTAATTAAAAGCCAGTTTCATGTGTATTAGAATAGAATACCTCGGCAGATGAAACTGCGACGGCGCATCGTCGTCGTCCTCCGTGCCGTCCTTAACCGATCCCTTGAGCGACGGTCTTGCCGATCCCACTAAACTTTCGATCTCATCCACGGTATAGATCGATGAGAAAGAAGACACAGTGGCGAGGCTCTGTCGCGGTTGCTGCATCGGTATCTGGGAGATACTCCCTCCGTGAGATGATCCGAGCAGTTGAGCCAAACCGATCGCGTCGAAGGCTGTACGACGATCCTCTAGACTGGAGTACAGAGGATGAACTAGACTTCGTGGGGTCACATCCTCACCGGACTCGTACACCCGCAGACGGTCCCGACGTTGTAGGATTGTTGCTGCCACTTGATGATGCTGAATTATAAAATAATACAAATTTTTTTATGAAAATCGGTATTGTCATATAGTAGTATACCTACCTGTGACTGCTGTTGTTTGGACGCAGCGCTGGTTGGCGCTCTGGAGCCTCTTGCGCGGAAAGCCGCGGACGCGCTGACCTTGATTCTGGAAGATGCAGCGCTCATTCGATGTCGGGACCTCATCGCTGCTCGATCCGCTTCTGAGGGTCCGATAGTACTCTGGCGATCGATCATCATGCTACGCTCGCGATGCAGCTTAGTCGAGTTTTGAGTTGAGCTCATTTTTGGATGCTTGAATTTTGACGTTTGTGGTGAGGTATACTTAAATATACATACATACTTTATGGAGCTATTATTTTTTTTTTGTGGTTATAGTGAACTTACTGAGGGGTCTGATGGTCCAAGTGATAGACTCGGCCATATGAAGTTGCTTGGATGAGTAAGATCTGAGTTTATTCTTATTCAACAATAACAAACTTCACATTAGAGTATATGTGCTAGTCAAATGTATAAGATATTCAAAGTATAAGTATACGACGTGAATCGGCACATTATTGCGTAAAACAAAACTGTAAATATACATATATCTAGATACTTACTTGTTTCGATACTTAACGCAACATCGGCTTAGATAATACTGTTAACGATACTAAGGGCAACGGCGATATCCACGTCGCTTGGAAACACATTGTATATCGATAATTACTCATTGCTCGTAGCTCCCAGTATTAGAATAGTTAATTCATACGCATTTTCATTTATTTTTCATACTAGTCAAATTATTGTGTGTATAAACTATAGATTATAAGCTGTTAAAAATTGCCGATTGTTTATAGAAGATAATCCCAAAAACGATGTTATAGTATTTGCAGATGAAACGACAGGACAAATAACATGTTAATTTTCCATCCGCCTATATTTATCTGACACCAAGAATAATAAAATACGAATCTGCATTGTTATCGTAAATATACATATATCACGCGATAAAGCCGAACCCATGATTTACAATAAATAAATAAATATGGCAACAATGTTGCACTCTTACTTGCACGATACAAATCATTACGAAATGATAAGTAAATAAGAATAAAATAATATCGCGAGTGGACCTTGACCGGATCTAAAAGTCCAGAATAATATGCCCTCGGCGATATAGTTTAATATAATTTATTGTGTCATCAGCTAGTCATCAATCGCATTGGTATATCTGTTACATTTCGTTTAACAGCGAATCGAGATGAATCCATATGTCACAAATATTATATTAAAATTTCTCACCGCATGTGTCAAAATTACGCTTATATCATAAATAGATAAGCCCAGCATTACATCAGCAAAACGTCCTTTTAAAAAAATGTGTCCAATACGCGCTTATCAACACCGAATTTAATCATTGCCGCCTATCATCGATAGGTAAACTCTCGAATCTCGAAAACATACACGCGCTGCACCTCCATATATCTGCCATCTCTCTCGACGGCGCCCGGAGACAACTACACTATACAGACACTACAGTACACGTACACCCAGAACAGGCCAGACGGTGCAGTGTAGCGCCTGCGTATGGCGCGTTCGTGTGTCAAATCACTTACGTGTTATTCCGAACATCCGTTTTTGCTATACAACCTACACCTATTCACTTACAAGCAAACAGCGAGAGAGCAGAGTGTAAAATATCGTCCTGCAGCGCAGAACAATGAACCTCGTCGCCGTGACTTGCTGCCGTTATAGTTAGCGCTCTCCTCGTCACAATTGCGCAATATACGCTTTTTTTCGGGAAAACGCCTTCATATTTAAGTACTCGAAAGATTCGGTAGCTCAGTTTTCTTTTTTTTTTTGTGTGTGCGCGTGTTTCAAGTGCTTCTAATATTGTTAAGGTCGACTGCAGAACAGGATACAGCGACAAGTGTAGCGTCTGTGACAAGACGCGTAGCTACGACGTATACATATAAGTATAGTACCTATATATAGGTGAGCGATTATTGTGTTTTGTGTGTTATTGTACATACGTCGCGGAAGCTGTTTATCTCTCGGAATTCTCGATCGAAGCTCGCGTCGTACACTACTGCGCTGGAGAGTGGCCAAAAGCGCGTGACATCTCGCAGGCCCGTTTCCTAGACGACTTTTGGCGCGACTGTGTTATTATCTTTCCATTTCGACGCTTCCCCTTGCCTACGCGTTTTTTTTTTGTCGTGAAAACCTACGAATTCGCGAGTGTAACTCGGTTTCGAGAAAAGTTGGCCGCGCAGATATAGGTACATATATAAGGTGAAAGGTTAGTCGACCTTGCCTCTCATTCTCCTTCTTCGTTTTTTTTCCTCCACTTTTCTCTCTCTCCCTCTCTCTTTCTCTCTCTCTCTTGTTCGCGACTCTGCATAGCGCACGCGACCGTCGCGGTCTCTCATTCTCTCTGTGTATATGTACGCGCATTGGGAAATGGGAGTCTACCTCCGATCGCTTTTTACGTCTGCTTCAGTGCAACAATTACACAGTTAATAGTTGCCCCTTTTCCGTCTAACTCGCGAGCTTCTGGAAGGTTCCAAGCGGCCTGACCACTGTTCACCCAGAGCATATTCCTTTTTTTTTTGTGTAGAATCGTTAGTCTCATGAGCTGATGTTTTGACACAGGTGCAGCTGTTGGCCAATATGGTGATGACTGAAGAGCAGCCCGGGCCTTCGAACCCATCGGGCTCTGCTACAGAGGAGAAGGAGAGGGATGATCGCATGTTCGAGTGCAACATCTGTCTTGACACTGCCAAGGATGCAGTTGTCAGCATGTGCGGGCACTTGTTTTGGTAAGTTTTTCTGTCTAAAGTATGTAAATATTGTACAAGTTATCTGCAACATGTGCTTGAGGTCACGTACGTAAGAGATTGATAAGAGTGTGGAGAGATTGTAGATTGCAGGATTAGCATACTTAGCCAAGAATCTGTGGAATTCTATTTTCGATGACTATAATAATATTTGCTGCACAGTTGAGATGATGCCAGGGAAGAAAGTTAACTGAATTTGTTCTTATTTATGCTGAAAAAATATTTCAAATGAAAGAGTTTTGAACACCTGCAACATTCTAGTTCTCTATGGTTTGTTGTCGAGAATAATGGAAAATATTTAAATTGACACTTGTAAAATAGAAAGTCATTCATTATATAAACAATGCGATGACACCTTATTTGCAGTTTCTTCTCAAAAATTTAAAAGTCATTCACATTATTTCAAAATATTTCCCAACACTTTTAGTTATATTTTAAGTATTTTTTAATCAATTTTATTTATAGTTGGCCTTGTTTACATCAATGGCTGGAAACCCGTCCTACACGACAAGTTTGCCCAGTTTGTAAAGCTGCAATCAGTAAAGAAAAAGTCATTCCACTGTATGGTAGAGGAGCTACAAAACAAGAAGACCCAAGGTATGTAGAAAATCAAGATGTTGAAAATTTCAATGAAATTTCATCAAGAGTATCATTAGATGCATTTGAATTTTGCAATTAATTTTTGTTTTCCTCGATAGAAATAATGTCCCACCTCGTCCTGTTGGCCAGAGATCAGAACCTGAAGCTAATGTAGGTTTTCCTGGTATTGGTTTTGGTGATGGCAGTTTCCACATGTCATTTGGTATTGGGGCCTTCCCATTTGGATTTTTCACTTCAACTTTTAATATTGGAGAAGGATCACGACCGAGTGCAGGTATGTTGTTATTTGTCTTAAAAGATTCAATTTACATACTTCTTTCTATAGTAGAAAATAATATTAATAATCTTTTACAGCACCACGTGGTAGTACACAATTTGAAGATGATACGTTCCTGTCAAAATTGTTTTTATGGCTAGCATTCGCCTTCATTGTATGGCTGCTCCTGGCATAACACTTTCCAGGTTTCAACTCCTGGACGTGTAAGTCCACTCATCCACTTCTTGTACTAATACATCGACTATTTCCTGTGTATTTGGAAACAAAAATTAATAGCGGGAGTTTTCTTTGTTTGTAACTATCGTAAAACAACTGTGTTCTATCTCTTGACACATCATTTTGATTGATGAAATTCATCAATGGATAATG
>UCQR01002520.1:0-20076 GCA_900474235.1 Cecidostiba semifascia
GTGTGTGTGTGTGTGTGTGTGTGTGTAGGTGGAAGGTATACTTTCTTTCCATTGTTGCGCCGCGTGCTTTGACTTTCCGTGAGCGCGAGCCTGATAATTAATTTGCCGTTGCTGGCGCTATGAAGTGGGTACACATGTGAAAAGATTCGCGGTCGCGATGTGAGTGTGTTTCAAGTGCAAGAGCGCAGATATTTTATACGGCTGAATGGGTTTTGGAAAATTAATTAATTCGGGAATTGGAATTATTTAGTTGAAAATGTACTTTTTATTATCGTTTTATGCTCGTACCGGAATTTTGATATTTAGTTTGGAGAATGTCAATGGCATGATTATGCTAATCAGTTATGTAAATCGAGATTTACCAGTGATCTACTAAAATTCCCGTACAGGTTTTGTACTGGTGCAAATAAACATAAGTGTGCTTGATGACCTACTTACTAATCGCACTCTCGTAAATTAAACAAAGACATGAAAAAATTAATTTCCTTGCGCGCACCCTTCACTTGCGTTTACGTTTCGTAAGTACATCCGAGAACCTTCACCAACTATTCACGCCACATCACAAAAAAATAATCAATATCACTTATTATGTACCAATTGATATCGTACATCACCGATCCTGTGATTCACCGGTCATCCCGACGAACTTTGCGTCTGAAAATAGTAGGAAAAAAAAGACTCGTCGAACAACCACACGCACATAATATCTCGGCGACTCATATTCGCGCCGCTCGAGAGCCTCTGCCGCAGCAACGAGGGACTCTCTCGCTCTCGTCGCTACCGCCGCAGCGCTACGATTCCCACGCTCGTATTATCTTTCTCTTACCGTTTTCCCATTTCACCGTACGACGTGGACTACTACGACGACGGCGACGCTCGATTCTCCACTTTTTTCTTCTCTTCCCCCCACCCACACCTCTGTCCCCCGGCCGCCCACGAGAAAGGTCGTCAACTATAGGTAAACGCGCGTGCGGCGCATTTTCGCGTTCTTCTGCGTATGTGTGGATGAATATATAGATATATGTGTACTGCGATAACTCACCTCTCTCTTTTTAATAGGCGGGAAGCTGTTCTTCCTCTGCTCGAGGAACATGTGCTTGGCGGCGGGGAACGCGGGCGCCAGTTCCATTTCGGACACCAGGTCAAGGACGTAATCGAAGCCGTTGGTCTCGGTAACGATAGCGTCGCTGCCCTCCAGCTGGTTCCACAGGGTTATGGTCCAGCCGCTGTTCTCCACGCCGTGGTTCTGAATCGCTAGGTTCGCCAGCTCCTCGCACGTCGTCCAGGAGTCAACGGCGCATGTTGTTGTTTCACCTGTTGGTCGTAAATTGCCGATCGTGTTTTAAACTTGCTCTGAAAGATTGTTTTTTTTATTCTCGAACTTACCATCGTAGAAGCCGACTGTTAGAGCCATGTTCACTCTGTTTCTGTTGGCTCGCCATTCGAGGACCGATGGGGGATAGTTCCTTGGTACTTGTTGAATGGTCGTTTGATTGTTACTGTTTATCGTCTTCAGCAAGACCCTTTCTCCTTGCAGGAGCTTTCGTTGACAGAAGGCTTTGTAACCATCGTAAGCGTGATCTGACACATATCTGAAGGAGAATTAAGCGTTGATGAATTAGAATTTATTTAGTATACGCATCATTAGGAGATGAATGAACGTCGCTAACTTACTTCAAAATGTACTTGTACAACGTGCGACTGGGATGGAAAGCCGAGAGACAATTCGACAGCAAGAGCCAGCCCCTTTCCTTGTTAGCATCGTTCTCATTCTTCCACGTCTGATTAGCCAGCTGACAGAGTATCTCGTCACGCAGTTTCTCGTTAACAATACCCTTGTTGACAATGTAGTCACCCAGCGCCTGTTCTCTCTTGCCGCTGAGATTGTTCTCGTTCATGAAGCGCAGAATAAGCTTGAAAATCATCAAGGAATCCGTGTAGTCCTGATCACGAGCTTTCGCCAAGAAAGGCGTCTTTATGGGTTCACGCTTCATGCCGAAGATGTGACTCTTGAAGTAGATGTTGGTGAACTTGGAGAACTGGTACTGATCGATGTCGGACGGCAAAGCGTAGTTTATCGGCAATGGCACCACACTGCCGACGACTTTGATCAGATTCCTTTCTGTATGCGTTGGCTGCCAGTCTGAAAGATAAAAATTTATCTCGTCAAATATCCTCATTTTTTTCTTTAAATAGAAAGCGGTAAGAAGTAGCTGTATCCTTACCATCTAATTTACTGTAAATAAAAGCAAGCTCCGCTGGGATCTCCAGATGGTTGACTCCCGCGACAGCTCTGGAAGCCCTCTCTTGTTCCTCTCGCTGTTGCTTAGCTTTAGCTCTTTCTCTGCTAGCCCTTTCCATCTCTGCTCGCTTGGCGATCTCCTCCTTCAGCACGCGGAACTTTTCGCGTTGCTTTTTGCCTCTGTACAACTTCTGGCCCATGATAGCACCGCGTTTCAGTGCACGGAACTTCTTGCGCTCGCGGTAACCTCGGTAGACCGCTTGCAATAATACGGTGCTACGCGAGATATTGAGGAAGCGACGTCGGGCGAGAAATCCTCTGGTGTATCTCTGGACGGTTACGGCGGCGCGTTCCAGAATCAAGGCTCTGTTGTACTCCAGAGTTCTTTCGAGAGACTCCCTTAGGAAGACCCTAGTCAGTCCTAATTGATACTGAGGCTCGGTCTCCTTAGGCGCAGCTTTCTCGAGGATCATGCGGCAGAGTTCTTTGTTCGGAGCTCCACGTGGTAGGCTGGTGGGCACGAGGTATCGATAGCGGTCCACGAAGTGAGCGAAGGGCAGACGAACTGGGTAGCCAGTCTTGCGGATGCGGATGGTTTCGAGCATACCGGTGTATCGAAGCTGCTCCAGGACGCAAGGCATGTCGAACTTCATTGGTGCCTTTTCCGAGTTGGGCTTGATGCAGCGTACGAACCAGGGATTGCACCTGTTGGAGTAATTTTCAATTAGTACGATTCGCCATCAGTATTATTATACACAAGGTTGTATTCTCTTATGTCTTATATACGTACTGTGACATGGACTCCAATAGCTGTTGCAAACTGTCATGGAATCGAGCGGAAACTGTAGGAGTTCTTGGTTTCATAGTGACGAATCTGCCGTTGGGTTTGTTGATGGTCTTGTTAGCTTCGTGCGCGTTCCTCACGTGTTGGAACATCTTGCTCACCATCTAGATCAAAACGCCAGAGGTTAGTATAAAACAAGCTGTTAAAATCATCTAATTAATTTACGCGCTTACGTTGATTTTACTGCTGATCAGTAGTTCGACCACATCAGGTCTAAGTGTATCCCGGTTCTTGTCCAGGAATCCATCCACATTGTACCAGACTTGTCCAGCGTAGTGTCTGATGGCGAACTCGGCCGAGTTCATTCGCGGTCTCGAGTACAATTCGCTCAGCGCGTGATTGTAATGGCATTTTTCGAGGAACGACAGATCCGTAGCTTTCGGGAAATTGCTCTCGTCGTCCAGCAGGTGCAAGATACCGACTGGCTTCTTGGCAATCAGGTGAATTATCGGCAGATTATCCTGGAAAAGTATAATCGTAAGTTGGATTCTCATTTCAGGAAAGACAATGAGCTGGTTATTATTCTACTTTTCAATATCAAATTATCACCGACGATTAAAGAGATATTTCCAACGCAGCTCGGAACAAAAGAGCATTTAGAAAGTAAAAAGAGCCCGTTTCCCACATCGACTCTATAATAGAAAAACAACGATATATCCAACACAACTCACGGTATAATTGATGGTGGTCCAGTCGATTTTCTCCTTGGCGTACTCCTGCTGCTCCAATTTGAATATGTGCTTGTTGAAGTAAAAGTGGAGATTCTCGTTGGCGTAATTTATGCAGAGCTGCTCGAAGCTGTTCTCCGCGAAGTTCTCGAAACCGAAGATGTCGAGGATCGAGATGGCGGCGGTCTGCTTAGTTCCCTTGTAGACGATGTGATTAACTCGGGCGACCAACCAGGAAAACAGCGAGCTGTACAGCGCCTTGGCAAACGCGTCACGGGCGTCTAGCGCCTGATCGATATTCAGGGCCGTTAGCACTCGCTCGTTTCGCGCTTCCTATATACATTCAGCCAAGGAAAGAGAAAACGAGGCTTTAGAAAAGTCAGTCGCATAATGCGCCGTTATGTCGGCTAGCTCGCGCGAGCTCGAAGCATGTCTTTATGAAGCTCAACAAATTGTTCGTAAAACTTGGCGGAAGAAACGTGCTGTGCCACGGTGTGTCTGTGCAGTGCGAGAGGAGGAAAAAAGAGTTGAGGAAGGAGTGTCTGCGCGCGAACGCAGTTATAGGTATATATCGGAGCAATTTTTTTATCGTCGATGTTTGAGTATTACAGTGAAAGCTATGGACTATTAAGTGTCTATATAATTCGAACGTTTTCCAGTCGTATAGTGTACGGGACGCCAAACAAGCGGCGAATCGGCTAATTTGCATATCAAGAACGGAGAATACACTTTTAAGGCTCGACAGTTTTAATATATACGTTTCGTATAATCAAACAATTACAACAGCGTAAATATTCATGAGACGCAATTTGCAAAGTAAACACTTGACAGTATACATATATGCGCGCGTTTAAAACGTACTTTAGAGATGAGACAAACGAAAACTCGAGCCATTACTGTACATCAGCGACGTCAGGCTATAAACATCCCGAGTGCAACAGCCTGTACTTACCGTGGTCTTGGTCGTCAGAGCTCGTATGATTCCGTCCGAGTTGATCTGCAGCAGATGAGCCGCCCATCGTATTTCAGCGTCGGAGCCAACCTCCACGCCCTCCTGGCCGTGTCTCATCTGTTTGCGATGGAAGTAGACGTTGCCGAGATGCAGCACACTGCTCAGGATTTTGAATATCGTGTCCTGCTCTTCGGACGTGAAGCCCAAGACTTGCATGGCTGACAGCAGAGCTTTGAAGTCCTGCGTGTCGTTCTTGCCGTCTATGTCGCAGTTTCCACCCTAAGATTCGACGTTTTCATTTTTATTGACTTTCTTTTATTTTGGGAATTGGACAATTAAACATATGGAATTTTGCTCTAGTACCTGGTTCAGATAGAAGTATTTGTCGGGAGTGAGAAGTCCATATTTATCCCGAAGCTGCTGATCGAGTCCCGCCAAAAGTTCGTAGAAGACATGGTAATTCCGTTCGTCGGTTGCTTGCGTCACGATCCTGCTCTTTTCCAGAAGATACTGTGTCACTCTTCCTCCGACGATCACACCGCTGAACAAAAATCAAAATAACAGAATGGTATATTAGTCATCGACCGTTAAAATACATCCACACTATAGTCCATAGCAGCAAAGAAATAACACAAGCAATAAGTCAACTCACTCTCGGAAGAAGACTTCGAGGTACTTTCCGAAGCGACTGCTGTTGTCGTTCCTCGGAGTCTTGGCGTTGCCGAAGCTCTCGAGGAGCGGCGCAGCCTCGAGAATCTGCTCGGTGACGAGGTTGCTGGGCGCCCGGTTGACCGCGGCCAGGTACTGCATCACCAGCTTCGTCGATTCTGTCTTGCCCGAACCGGACTCGCCGGAAATTACAACCACCTGATTGGCACTGGCATTGTTCGCTGCGCTCACTTGGCTGTACGCCGATGAACCCACAGCGAATAAGTGGCTGAAAGTTACAAGATATGCAGATGTCGTTTTTGCGAAGAGAGATTTGTGGTTATGCAAATATCAATTTTTTTTTTGTAACAGTCGTATATGCGACGGCGAACGTATTATATGAGCTTTCATAAAAACAGGAGAGTATTTTGTGTCCTTTCACTCTTGTCCTCGTCGTAACCGACACGAGTTATATTAAGAAGACCAAAGCCTCGGCCATGTCACACAGATGTGTAATTATACAAGTAGGAAGAGTAGCGAAAAGGAAAGTCTACGGCAGCAATCTCCGACGTAAAACATAAAGGATTTTTTATACTTACGGTGGTAAAGTCCCGAGTATTCTTCCTTCGTAGAGCTTGACTTGGTCTAGGCCGTAAATATCAAACATTTTGTAAGGATTGACGGCGACTAGGATACTCCCGGTGTACGTCTGCGTAACGAGTAAAAGCAAAAGTTAAGTATCGCATGAGGCAACGAGGATGAGCTGTTAGCTTAACGACGATATACTCACATAAATAAGTTCTTTGTCATAGCGAATTTTGAGATTCCAGAGAAGCGACGCCTCGTTCAAGTCACTGAAACGAATCGCATATGTTAATATGCAGTTGCATACGTATAGGTCAGTATAGGGAGAAAGGTCTTAATGAACTTTTAAAAGCGTTCGTTTACCTAAGCTGAATCATGTCCTCCACGCCATTCTGGCCTAAGTCTTGTCTCGGCTTGACGCCGCTGAGATTCGTAAGCGTAAATACTTGTGGCTGTAACAAACGCATTAACGACGACAATTAGTTGAAATACATCATATTTTCTTTACAATGTTTTGGTTCATTTGAAATTTAGATGAATATATTCGTTTTGAAAAGATGAGTCAAGCGTTCATTTGCGCGTTACAAAAATAGTATGCCATAAAAAGAAAAATATTAAAACCATAGTAAAAGACAAATTGTATAGCCCCGTATGCAGATACGGTCACTAAACCCGCATACCATAAAATGAAATAATGATCGTTAATCACCAGAATAGGTATCGAAAACACGTGTACTTTCTAATTTATATCCCGATGGTATTCCCCAATCAAGCTAGACATCAGCAACACAGCAAAAAATCACGAGCTCTTGTGTGTCATTGACCCCGAGTTCGTTTCCGGCCTCGAAAAATAAAACAAACGGCCCTAATCAAACGGCGAACTACAGGTATCTTTACTCAACCCTTTCGCTTCGTTTTATCGCGCATATGAAAACGAGCACTTGTTTGCGTTATACATATAAGTATGAAAGACCGCGGTACTTTCGCGGACACGTATATATTGTATGCAAATTCGTAAAGTCGTTTGTTATTTAAATTTGTTACGACGATAAAAATAGATTTTATATGAAAATTAAGCTCATACCTTTCCTGCGATGACGGCTTGGACCGACAGGACGTTCGCCGCCCTGTGGTACTCCAAAACCTCTCCGGGAAGAACATGGCCGACTCCTGGGTCGAACCACACGAGTTCGCCCTGAAAACACATGAGACATTTTAGTCAAAGCATATTCGATAATCGGAAAATTTCTATTCACGAATTATTAACTTTAGTTGATTAAAAACTCGATAAAATATAAATTGTGCGTTTTCATTGCGTAAAGATTGAGTTGTTATAATGTAGGTAGTCAACGCAATGATTAATAGTTAGCAAAGTGTAAGCATTTTTTTTTTTTTTTTAAGAAAATGCGAAACTCTGTTGAAGCACGCGAATATAAGTTTAACGAATTCAGTAATTACTCGTATCTATATTAGATCTTACGTGTTTAGCACGTTATTTGCTTTTAAGGCAGCGCTGCAGCTCATATAGGCCGGTGAAACTTTATCATTTATCGTGTACTGTTAATAAGCTTATTTCTCATAGGCTCATGTCAGGAACGCGAGAAATTTCAGGATGTGCGCTTATGTAATAAATTTTGAAATCTTGAGTTATTCTCAAAAACATTGTGATCGTGCGGCTGTACGAAATCCTAATAAATCATATAGATAAGGTAGAGTGTTTTCTCCTAAGGAGTAAAAGTTGGAGGTTATAATAAGCTTATACATATATTGTTTTACGCGCATTCATTCAAATGGTTTAGTCGGTTAATCGCTATTCGACGTATATTGTACATCTAAATAGTGTTGTGTCATCTAGATCTCGCATAACGTGTCGACAAAGAGAAAAAAAGACAGTAGTGCTCTGTAAACAAAAAAAAAATCTCTCTACAAGAATCCTCAATCGCACCGTTCTCGGATTCCTCGCCCTGTAAGGATTCATCGCCGGGTCGTCTTCTTCCGTTCTCGAGGGTGGTCTAGACCTGACCGTCTGTTGCACCTTTCTCCTTCCGGTGCATAGTCCGAAGATCGAGTACGGCTGCGTTCCGGTCGAGCTTTTCCTCCTCACGACGACTTCGTTCCTGCTTTCGCTGCCACTCTGCTGACCGTTGCTCAGTCTGTTGTCGCTCCTCGAGGCGAAGTCGTCTCGAGGTCTGTCGATTCTCAGCGGAATGCACGAGGCTTTCCTCGCTTTCTTCACGTACGACGGCAGGCTCTTGGAGGAACCCTTGGCCATGCTCGGATCCTCCGCGACGACGACGCTGTTCTTTCTCGGCGGAGCCACTGGCGGTGGCGGAGGCTCGTACCAATGTCCATTTCTGCGCTTGAGCCGGTCGTGGTTGTGCGCCGTGCTGGGCAGTGTGTTCGTGTACCTCTCGTCCTCGCTCTTATCCCGCTTGACACGGCCGAGACTCTTGACGACTCGGGCCTCTTCCGCGTTGTCGATGATCCTGCGTCGGGACATGGTGCGCTGAGGGAGGTTGGGTAGCGAGGCGCCTGCACCGCCGGTCGATCGGTAGTCCAGCATACCGTAGTTGGGCGGGTCGCTCGCCGGGTCACGGATGCTTCTGTAGCCGCTCCTCCTGGCTCTCGTAAGCGTCGCCTCGCCTATGGAGCTTGAATCGCCGTTATTTCGAGCTCCGCCGTTTAAGTTGGGCACCGAGGCCTTGCGCCGCCTGATCCTGCCGTAGATCGGCGCCTCTTGCTTGTTCGCCGAGTCTTTGGTAGCCAGGGCTCGGCTGTTGACGTACTCGTGCTGGTTCTCCTCGCGGTGGCTCCTGGCGATCTTGGGCAGAGTCGAGGGTCTGGGCACCTGCATCGTGGCTCTCTCATTATCCAGATTGGACCTCCACCTGTCCGAGGCTCGCGTTCTCGAGTTGGTCGGGCCGAGCCCGGTGTTCTTGACGAAACAGCCCGCGTGTCTGGAGTCCGCAGTGTAGAGAGAGCCGCAGGACTTTCGCCGCTGGGCATCTTCGTTACCGCTCGAAGTTCGCCGGATGATCTCTTGTCGCGAGATCCGCGTCAGCGGTACGAAGGTCAACGTGCCGGCGTCGCGGTCCTTGCCGCTGGACCGCCGGCAGATGGACGGCAGAGTCCTGGGTCTCCTGGAGTCCTCCTCCTCTTCGCTCGGGCAGTTGTTGTCCTCATTCGCGTTGCGCTTTTTCACGAGTGACGAGCGCCTCCATCTTTTCCTCAGCGACTGGGTCAGCCTGGTCAGCGGGTCGTTCTGGTCCTCCGTCTTGGAGCAGGTTCTGCGAATGATGTCCTTTCGGGATATCATGGAGAAGGGCTCGCGCGGCAGAGTATGGAACGACTCGGACTTGAGCTTGCCCTTATTCGACTTGCTCTCGCTCTTCTTCTTCGTCGTCGTAGTGGCAGTCTCCTCCTGGTTCCGTATGCTCGAGGACCGGGAATTGACGAGCGGAGGTTCCGGCAACCGCGGTCCACGTCTGATCGGCATGGCTGCAGCCTTGTTGGCGGAGCTCGGGTTTTCCGGTCTCGACCTTCGCGCCGGCGCTTTCCTCGCCTCTGCCGCGTTCATTTTTTTTTACGACGACCAAGAGGCGAGAGAAAGACGACACGTAAGCATCAGCGTTTTTGCCCTACTCGCGCGAGATACGGAAACGAGTTTGCTGTATCTCATTCTAGCTAAAGATCGCCACGGGTCAGAATTTATCGCTCCCGGGAGATTCTTTGCATACTCCGGAGTCGATGCTCTCTCCTTGCCGTGTCGTCTGTTAACGAGGACGCGAAGGTCGCTCGTGCGCTTTTTGCACCGGGAGTTTCGGGAGCCGTGTTGCTCTGGTGCTCTGTCGATATGCCGTTTACTTTTATCCGTATATTATGTTGTAGGCAAGAATTTCCGGGTATATCTTCGACATACATAACGGTCAACTTCCTTCTTTGGTATATACATCAGCGATGTCAACAGTCTTCGGGTGTGTATCACAATGTTCGATCAGAAGCTATACGTCGGGCTACAATATACTGCACGACGAAATTTCGTCACCATCGGCTCTCCTCGTGTGCATAGAGCCGTTAATACACACACACACACACACACACACACACTGCATTTGCCATATTATAAGCGTTGCCTATACTGCATCAAGCTTGCCCAACGTCTGTTTTGTAATTTACACCGTTCGCTCGTATACACTTTCTTGACTTACTGAACGCACGCATTCGTCCTACGCGTTATTATTACAATTTCAAATGCTGCGTACAGTCCGTTTCTCCATAATACCGTTGCACACGCATCATCGTCAATTCAGAAGCACACACGGATCTCTCTCGTCGTGTCTTGTAGAAAAAAAAAGATGCGCCGCCACCGGCATCGATTTCACTTCCTCGAATCGTCGCAGCAGCTAATAGCGCATTCTCGTCGCGAGATGCTCCGAAAAATCCGAGGCCACACGTTATCGGGATCATTGGGTCGTGTCCCGACGAGGCGAAAAGCTCGGGAATTTAACGGTGAGCGTACGCGTCTCGCATACGATTAGACGAGACTGAGAGGAGGACGAGTCTCACGGCGGCGTAAACACACGTGGGCGCAGGTGTGGTTGCAGAGGTCGCCGGTGAAAGGTTGTGTAGTCCTCTATAGCGGTCCTCCTTGAGTCCTTCTGCCGAGTGGACGGGATTAATTGCGGCGCCTAATGGATTTGGGCGAGGTGCGCGCTGCAGTGAAAGTTTTTATTGCAATTTCGCATATATACGTGCAGTGCGCCGTTGGCTGATTCCTCATCTTCTTCCTATAATACACATCGGGCTGCTGCTGCTGCTGCTGCGATCGAGAAGCCTTCTCGTTCTTCATGGTCTGAAAAACTCATTTAACAATCTCGCGCTATAGGTATTAGGCTCATGGGTGCGGAGATTTGCAGTACCACCGCGACTTGCGCCGTTTTAAACGAGCTACTGTAATTGCGTCAAGCTTTTTGTTGCGTTTACACGCGCTGTTGTGAGAGCGATCTTCTATCAACTGCAAAAGCGTCATCTACGATGTTTCTACTCTTGTCGAAATGGTCAATACAATCCTTTAGCGTGCGTAACACACGTAATAAAAGGAATAACCGACTGCATCATCGCACACTGCACACACTGCGCACTTTCTCGTTTATTGCACTTGTATCCGAAATAACTCTCAATAAAATCATCATCGCGCGGCCGCGCATCCTCGCGGCAGGATGTTCGATGCGCTACTAGCGCGGCCAGACATCAGGCACCTACACCTCGGACTGCGCCGACTCTCGCCTCGCAACAATTGCCTCTCGCAGTGGCGTAAAGCCTCGCGGCTTCATTTCATAATTAACGGCGCTCGCGGTAATTGCCTCCACGTATTATACATGTACTATATTATGTTATATATACTTGGGACCTGCACTGAACGCACGCGCACGACGCGAAATATAACTGACGCGATATGTGATGACGACCACTCCCGACGACGATTTTCACGAGACTGAGCTGACGTGGCTGTGCGGAGTTTTCTCGCTAAGTATATGATGGCTTTCCAGTGCAGGGGAAATCCGCGGACGCCGACGCCTCTGGGATCGAAGCGCTTTGGGGTGGAACCAAGCGTGCCTCTCGCGCGAGCGCATCGCTGTCTTATATAAATTACGCGCTAAATGCGAACCACACACGCTATGTACACTGTATATGCTGTGTGTGTGTGTGTGTGTGCATGTATGTGTTTGAGTAGTATATATATACACGGGAGGAGGAAGAGTAAGTATGTGGGCATTATAACGTAAGCGGTGCATCGGCTTCGAGGAGCCCTGCAGTCGAGTTGCGTCTGCGGAACCGGAAGAAGCGCGCGGACGAGACGCTTTGTGTGTGGGCTGTTATTTTGCGGAAAACGATTTTCGTGGGTGAGTTGGGATTATTGCTGGGTTTTATTGGTCTCCGGTAAGTATCAGGTATTATAAACGAACTATACTATTCAAGATATTACAAGGTTGCGGACGGTCAATGACTTTCGCGCGTCAAGATGCCGTGTATTAGGTGAACTTTGTGCAAAAGGGTGAAATTATACTATATCGCATTTTGAGTAAAAGTGCCCGTCGTTTTGCGAATTTCACATAAATACAGTAACGTAAACACGGACGAGACGCGGCGGGTATGACGCAAGATCGTCGCGGTATAAACGAGGGAGCAGTATAACAACGTCGTCGTCGCGTAGGTAGTGGCTTAGGTAAATTGTCCCGAGTGTCACAGTTTCTTGAGCACGCTGAAAAATATATATAATGGAACCTACTGTTGACGATCATTAGCGTAATTGATAGGACGAGCGGCTGCAGTGATTACGCTATATAACTTTTGCACGCGGAATTCGGAAATTATATTTTCCGACTTTCATCATCGCAGCTGCGCTGAAATTTTAATTTCGCGCCGTATTATAAATCCGGCAAATCTCTCGACGTCTACTATACACGAATTGCACAAGTATAATAATAACAAAATAAAAATTAAAGGAACACGTTATATAAATAATAATTACACGCATATGATTTCACAGTCCCCGTCTTTTCTATAATCAAACCATTGATGCTATATGCGTCCAACACCTCTCGTTATTCTCGGTTCTCGCAGCTGCACTTTACGCAATCTCTATAATAGCGCATCTCGCACGTACAGTTAACAAATACCTCAATAAACATCTAAAAAATTTCGCGAGTACATGTACACGGTAGCCCGATGCACGTATATTTCAAAATCACTTCTACGAATCAATCCACAAACTTCTCTATAGTATACGATTCGAAATTAATATCCGTGTAACATCGCACTTGCTCTATTATATACGTTATTATTATATTATTACGTATCGACGAAGAGGCTCATCATCGGACTACCATAATAACACAGCGCGCCATCACAGCCCGTTACATCCTGACTTATCGCTTATTACCGCGAGAGATCCTGTTTTACCGTCTGGTCGCCGGTACTTTCCTATATCGCATAGAGCTCTCGTGTGTGGGAGAACACGATTTCGCCTTTCCACGTTTCCTATACGTGTATACCTTACAAGCCGGCTGCAGACTATAGGCTATTATCTTGCGTTAATAAAGTTGTTGGTTTACGAAGATGCGATGCGGAAATTGAAAACTCAGTCGTTGATTTAGCCTGATAATAAGAAGCTATAGTAGTAGATGAAATTTAAAAAATTGTCGACTTTACATTTTCGGTGTACGCGCGTACACTGAAAAACCGATATAGCGCGTCGGTTTTCCTCTTGGAATTCACGAGAGTTCTCCACGCGGTTACGTCGCAGCTGCGCCTCTCGCGGTTGTTTGGAAAGTGCAGCAGCGCCGGATTCCTGGCTGCATTTTCCTCTTTCCCGCGTGAATTTTTGTTTTCGCGAGAATTTCTAATAGACATATAGCTCTCGAGAGTTGGCTAATTCTTATGTAAAAGTGTCATCGATGGCCCGAACTGGGTCAGAGGTGTAGTCGACAGGTGGATTAGACTTTGAAATAACGAGCGGAACTACATAAGAAGAGACTTTGTCTCGAAGTATAGTACAGCTGTAATGTGATTTTTGTCACGTATGACTTTTTTACGCCGCAAGAAAGTTCCAGCGTTGCATGGGAAATACGCACGCAGTAGACTGCTCTGCCCGGCCTTCCAGACGAACAATCTTGAGAAACGCTTTTATTTATCTCAATGCCACTTTAATTACACATGTAGTTGTATACTTTGTTCTATATTCAGAGTCAGCGCCGCCGGCTCAAAGTCAATGTAAAACAATGAAACGAACATTCAGACCCTGAATTATTTTAGCTTTTTAGGTAACGAGCAATTCATTAAGTTGTGCAATCGCTCTCTGAATTATTATTTCTCTCTTGTTTTAATTAGCGAGCTGTTGTTAATTCTATACATGATTGATAGCGCCGTGCTTCGAAATAAGCTTAATTGGAACTTTGCGCGTGGTACCCAATAAAAAAAAGCTGTATAGTAGTTCCATATTTTAAATTCTCCCGAGAGGCTAATTTTCTATCACAATCTGGAAATCTAATCGTGCGCAGACTCCCTTATCCCATCGAAACTCTACATACCTAATCTTCGTTAATCAAGAAAAAAGCCTGTGGGTATTTGAAAAATCTCTCTATATCAAGTTCTCACCGAAACGGGTTTTATCTCGAAGGAAAAGATGAAAAAGTCAAATTTATAATCGCATGGATCGGAATTCCGTTAAATAGTATAAATATGAAGGTATAAACAGCGTGAATGAAGAATTCGAATCGCCTCACTGTATACAGTATAATATAATATACAGTTAATCGCGCACGGGGTGCAGCGGTAAGTTATGTTGAATAATCGAAAGACTCTCGCGTTCGTGAACTACATATATCGAATCAAGACAAAACGTTATTAGCCTTGCGTGCAGTAGCGCAAACATTCTTCAAAAACAATAAACTCTAATATAATATAGCACGACCTCTACAATCTCTCTCTCGAATCGCTAATTTAATTTGTTTCCTGCATTTCGATAAGCCGTACACGACTTCGAGATTCGCGCATCGGCGCGCTAATTTTCTATATCGCAATAATCGCGGCAACAATCTCTAAATCTTCTCTCTTTCTCTCCAGCAGCACAGAAAACCAAAACAAACCTACTCGTATACATAACGTGCTGTGGGCATAATCGAAGAATCCCCGGCGCGACCCAACCTCTCTCCAATCCAGCAATTCGAAAAATCCCCATTAACCGCTCGCCATATCCCATAATACATCCAACCGGCTTATCTATCTCTCCCATATAGTATAGGTATGTATAGTATAGTTAATACGCGCTCGCGCGCCGCCTATAAGAAATTTCATAACCGCGTCGAAATTCCAGCGCAGGAAATCGTTCGGCGCGCTCGCAGCGAAGCTAAGGATCATCGACTTGTAGCACAGAGTGAGAGACACACGCCGCGAGATGCCGTTATACCTCCGGCTAACGACGCGCGTAATTGATGCAGCTCTGTCGTCGTCTACTGATGCTCGAATAGCGTTGGCATCACACTGCGCGACGACGACGACGACTCGAGAACGTCTTCGTCGCCTCTTGCAATGTGTAGTGTGCCCCCGGTGAAAGTATATAGTGATGCGTATGGATGTCTGCAGCCGAGGCGGCGAGGACGACGAGCCCATAATAATGTCGATAATAGCGCGAGGAATGTGCCGGCACAAGCCGGTGAAACGGATTTTAGCGAAACTTTCATTCCCACGAGAGCGCTAGTCGTCGTCGTCGTCGTCGTCGTTGCTTTTTATTTTCTCGCGATATTCGCGGCGCGCACTACTCGCTTCCGCGGTTATTAGCGCTGGGCTGCGGCCAGATTTTTTTTTCGGAGGTTTCTTTTTTGTGCAGGGAGATGTGTTTTTTTTTCTTTGCTGTTGTTGTGGGCTGTTCATTCTGTCGTCGCCGGGATTTATGATTTCGACGTTTACATTATTCGTGCTCGTAATATGCCGCGAGAGGAGATTTTCGAGGTTCCTGCCGGTTTCCTTTTTATGACTGCAATACACTCTTTTTTGCACTACTCCTTCTTTCTTTGTGATTTTTTTTTTTTTTGTATACAACCAAAGTTACACTGCTACACGATGGCGGATGCAATTCCGTAAGCCGTTGTGTAAATATTGCACGAGTCATCATGTGAATGACGTACGCGTTTAATGTGCGTGTGTGGTTTTATATAATAATAAAAATCTTGCGATAAAATTATCATACAACCCAGAAATCTCGCGGTAAAAAAATATTCCGGCTACTCAAGTATATACATACAATAACTCAACGGCATTACTCCAAAAAAACAAACTCAGTCAGTAGGTCGGCTCCACGACGAACCGATGATCCGCGCTGAAATTCAAAGCCTACGGCTACTTCGATCCCATCGAGATACGTATTATATACACGTATACAATGCAATATAAAGCGCCTGCAGCGCCGAAGAAAAGAAAGCAGAACCGATTGATAGCTCTCTCGCGCGCGTGCGTGGATTTCGCGAGAAAGAGATAACTGAGAGAGACACTCACCTTTTGCCACTCGGTAAGCATTTTGTCCACCGAGTCCGAGTTAAATGGCACCTCGACGAAGATTCGCCCTCATTTTCTCCTTTCTTAGCCGCCGCTGCTTCTACTGCTTCTTCGCGCCTGTTTTACGTTGTACGTTGCTGCCTCGAAGCTGAAACACACAAAAGTGAAATAGGGAGACGTTAATGAGTCGTAAAGTGAACGGATGCTATGTATGTATGTATTGCTCGAGTGTGTGCACAGCGCGGAAGATGCGTTCGTAATTGGAAATTCTTTGGTAGAGGTATTGGAAAAGTGCGGGCTTCGCTAGAATGTGGTATGTGGACGGTTATTCCATCAGAGGAACGTCGACAATTCTCTGCGGCTCAAGATTGTTCTTTTCAAACTTTTACTTTTGCTGCGATTTTTGTTTTTCTGAATAATACTCATATAGGAAATAATTATAGCAAGCGTCGTAAAGATGTACAAGCGAGTTCGTGTATATCGTACCCCTGTATTCAGAGAGTGACGCGGGGCCGTCGATTGTCACTTATAACTCTAACGGATTGTATTCCGGCCTGCATATCATTGCCCCGCACGCGACTTCCGGACTGATGCGCTCCCGTACTTACTTATACCGCAAAAAGTGTCCTAAGACTATGATGTACATGTATATATGCATACGGTCGCGCGCGTCGACGACTTGATTGAGCAGAGGAAAACGTGACTCGAAAAAAATGATCGCGATAAAACATACTATATTATATACTGTAATGTATATCGAGAGTTTGGTTAATCAGCGACGACATTTGAATAATCGATCCATATATATTTGCAAGTCGAAACAATAATTCGCACCTTCGACTCTCTCGCGCAAAAAGTTAATTGCACACTTGATTATGCTAACGAGAGTTATCTTCAGCGTGTAAAGTTATCGCGGCGTAAATTCCGCGCCTGGTAAATGGAACAAAAACTCGCGAGAGGTATGCGGAGAATTTGTACTTTTGCGCCGCTTGATAATAAGGTTCTCTAAAAATAAGACCGAAATTAATGTTGCTGACGAAATTTGTTATTTATATATACTCGTAAATAAACGAGGAACCGGTTTACGCCGTATAATATACATAAGTATATCTCCGGAATGCGCACGCCGTTCGTGCATGTGAACTTTATATTTCGGTTCACGCGTGAATAAGACTGCGGAAAATAAAAACATCGAGTTATCCTGCGTTGATAATTAGCAGAGTGTATTTGCACTCGAGTTCTAGAATTTAATCTCTAGTTACGTCCAACAGTAGCTATAGCGCACTCGTTCCAAAATATCCAAGCAAAAGACGTCTCAATACCAGTCAGTCGGCGTCTACACAGTAGCTAATCAGGTCATCCACCGTCGGCGGCACCTCTATATAAGCATTCCAAAACGTCCCATCTATATACTTATACATATATACTCGCATTTGGATTCCTCACCTCGCGCACGCACGAATAACACGAGCCCATATACTGTCCGCCTCTATCCAAACAGAGATCCTCGAGCATAAATTGCGCGAGCTACAGCTCGCGCGCGGTGAACGGACTCTCTCTCTCGCTTATTTTCGCGAGGAGCAGCAGAGGCGTGTCGTAGGGATACGCGCGTGCGGTGGCCTTGAAAGAACGAGCGGAATGTGAATCTCCCGCGGCGGCGACGAGCCAATGTCAAGCAGCGCTATATGCGCCTTTTAGCCGAGGAAAACGCGGTCGAGTCCAGTGGAATAGGTAGGTACGTGTGTGTGACACAGTGGACGAATTTTGGTGTATATATGTAGCCTGATTTTCAGTTGTTCACTGTGCTGCAGTCGTCGGGACCAGGATTTTACAGTTGGCAAGAGGCACTCTACTGTTAATGGATATCTGGGACTGGTATGCCGTGCTTGTCCTTGTAAGGACTCGTGCGCTTTTGTATAAGTCCAGATTGGTTATACGGGGTCGAGTGTGTGCTACTGTGCAGCGTGCTGTGCAATTCGATTCAGTGATACAACTTGCATTAAGAGCACGAACTTGTTTCCCTGCGGCACTTTGGACTAATAGGAACGATCAATATTTAAATGCCGATCGATATTTCGTCAAATGTCACGCTTTTACCAACGTTCTCTGCAATTGAGCCATCCATTTTTCCCGTTCGCTAACCACACACGACTCAGATGGTATCGGCCAGATAAAGGCGTCAACGTTGGTTGCGCGATCGCGCTGCAATATATACATATTATAGAGCGCGCACCAGACAAAACGTGTGCCATTTAGATTTCGCCATCGTCATCTCGCTGCATGTATACGAACGACAACCGATTACACAGTCGCGAACGCACGTGTGCGCGGAATTAGCCGCGGCGGCGCGCGAGAGTGAAAAGTGAAATAAACGCTTGGTATTATATGATATGCTCGACTTGTTATTGCGAGAAAAAAAGACGTGTGTGTATCATATAATACACGCATTGCTCGCGTGAATCATCTGGTATAATCGTTATGATCTGGAGCAGATTTGTCTGCTTGACCTGATTCACGGAAAAGCAATTTTCAGCTGGAATTATTCCAAACAAATTCCCTCGACATATTGGAAAAAAAGCTTCCATGACACACGTACGTATCCCTTTTTGGCTCACACACACTTATTCGCAGCTGTGGGATATGCCCCTCGAGGAGGGAATGCGCATTTTCTGTTTCGCAATGTTATGCTAATATAAGCGAGCGCTAGCTGCGCCCGTAGCCATGACTAACAGGGAGCGCGCTCGCGGCGACGAGATTTTTCTCTCTGTGCATCGGGGAAGGGTGGAATGTGTGTTCGTATTCATGGGCGAAAATCGTTTTCGAGAGCTGCTTTTTAGCCCAAAAATAATATAAGCTAATTGACTCTATAGGCGCTTTGTTTACCGTGCCCAAGAGAGAGAGAGAGAGAGAGGCCCACTTTGCTTATACTAATATGCATCCTAGAAAGCCGTAACTTTCTTTAACAGGCAATTAAATCATTCGAGTCGGGATGGGAAAAAAATCGCCGGCGCAATTAACGCTAGTTATCGACAGCCTCCGGCGATGTTTTCCCGTTTTACAATGCCTCCATAAAACTCTGAGCTATGCGCACCCTCAATAAAGATTCGTCATATAATTAAGAACGCGATATCTCGGTATATTAAAATAAAGCTTATTTTTACGACAAGACGAGAGGGTATGTATTATAACATTAGAAAAGCGCAGCAGACATTATAACCAAATTCATGCGCAATGCAAAGCGAATATAAGCGTTGAGAAAAGGAAGGTGCGCTCGCGCGAGAGGGAGATAAGTTGTCGTCGCGCGAACAATGGATGCGCGGCAATTGGATCTTTCGTCACCGCGCGATTGTCCATTGTATCTAGAGGAACGCGCGCCCCGAACGCGCTATGCACAGTCGACTTTCTCGGAAAAGCTCTAGTCTCTCGTTGGTCGTCGGTGATTTTCTAATTGGACGATTGTCGCGCGCGCTTTTAAACGGTCCAGCTGCACTGCAGTCGTTCGCACTTCCTTGTATAGCGAATCAGGATCGATTGCGGAGAGGCGTTTCGTGCAGCTGTGCAGCTACTGTTTTGAGATATACTGCTTCATTTTGTGTTAATTTGCTCGGATTGTCTTTTATTCATAAAAGAGTAGTATATATACGTCTATTCTGTTGTTGCATGGCTTTTTTTCATAATAATATTATTATTATTATTATATACCAGGTTCGATGGGAAGATTCCTTCCGTGTCGATGTCAATGGTAATTCTCGGTAATAGTAGTTTAGAAAGTAAAATAAATCAAAACACAATCTTGCCGTCGATCCTGCCGCACGAATATACACGCGATCTAATTAACTCATCGAACGTCGTTATAAGTAGACGCTGCGTAATACGACAACACGCGCACCGCTCAAAGTAAATAGACCGACTTTCGAGAATTCATTATAATACCGGCGCTTATTCTAATCAACAAAAACTCTTACCCGCTTCTCCTTTCAATTATTACAACAATGTGCGCACAAAAGCCCGTAAAAACTTTTGCAAAAGCGTTCGTCATTTCTCGCTAATTTACCCGATAAAAATCGCAGATTCGCATAATACG
>UCQR01002520.1:20096-40663 GCA_900474235.1 Cecidostiba semifascia
CATAATACGCGCATTGACGCTTTTCCACGAGAGAAAAAAAACCTACTTTGCGGCTAACAAGCCTCTATCGTGTCTGCCTACACGCAGCGATGACAGTCACAACAGACTTTCTAAGCAAACTCCCCGAAAAAAAGCTATACACAACTCATAATCACTCCCATCGTCGCCTCGTCATTCAATTTCAAAATGTATACTCCTATCGTTGTATCCTAGAAATTCCCGACTCATCGGCCAAGGGCCTCGTCGTCGTCGTACCGCGGCAGCGCATGAATGAGTCCGACGACCCATTGAGGAAGGAGAAAATCCGAAATATCGAGCTGGGAGCGCTATCGGGGTCAGACAGAGAAAGCCGGCGGTGAGGATGCGCCTCTCCTCGAGATGCGCCTCGATTCCCCCCTTCTTCCTTACGTAACCATGCGGTGGTCCGGCTCACATACTCGCGCGGGTATAATGTAACCGCGAGGGGAAATTTCGCCCGTCGTGATGCTCGATCATCCGCCAGACGTGTATTATAAGTATACGACGACGAGAGCTAACATCGGCTCTGTATGTGTGTGTGTATACATTGTGCTGATGCTGTTGCAGCGCGCATCGCGAAGGAGCTGCCTATTGTCGATTGTGCAAAGCCGGATTTTTGTTGCCTCCAGACAGCTCCGGCTTGTGTTTTTGTAACGCCGCCGTCTTATATACATGTTCGTCGATAAAAAAAAGTCAGAGTAGTCTCTAGTTAGTCTTTAGTTGAAATCTAAGAGAGTGTTGTTACAGTATAATAGTTTGGGTGCATGGGCTGCAAGGCATTCAAAAAGTTCACGATCTTCTAAACACAGAGTGAAACACGGTCCATATCTATTCGTCGAGCCAAATGCCGGGCAGTTGAAAATATTTTAATTGAGAGTATATAAACGCCGTCTGTCTTTGAGCCTGTACTCTCTCGGTGCTGATTATACTGGATATTTAAAAAATGAAAGCAAGAACGCGCGCGCGCGGTCAATTAAAAATCGCGGAATGATTTCCCGACTAATTGCCCTACACTCGTAAACTTTTATTTTTCAACGCTGATAATTATGCAACCGCCCGGCGCGGGATTACAGCATATGTAGCATTCTGAAATGTCAAATTCTCTCTAATCCATTGTGAGTGAAGATTTCCTGTCCGACGCTGCGCGGTGCATCACACAAGCTAGGCTCGAGCGTATCCCGTTACTCGACTGTGTGTATAAGCTTCGCGCGGCGGATGCGAAATCGTCAGGGAAAAAAATGAACTGAATGTTGGATATACTTATACATATAATTTTTTTTTTCAGCGCGGAGAAATTGAGACCGACTCGCCGCCTCGACGTCGATGACGAAATTTATGCGCTCGCGGTTTTCTCGCTCGGCTAGCCGGGAGGTCGATAACTTTTTCGCAGCTCTCGCGCATATAAATATTATATAGAAAAGTGCGGATGTGTTTTTTTTTTCTCTCTTTCTTCGGTTTATTGCGGAATCGACGGGCTTTCTCGCGTTGAATGTTTATAAAATCGCATGATTTATTGTTGGCTTTAACGATTCCAGTCGAGCACACATAAGGTGGCGGTTTTCGCAAGAGCTCCATGAGGAAATTGGATTTTGCTCGATTTTATTCGGGGATAATCGCCGACTCTCCGTTGGAAAAAATCGTCGAAGAGAAAAGTATACATTTAATCAAGAGCGATTTGCGGTGTGAGTTATCGCTGCTCGTAAATTTTATTACGAATAAATAGTCATATCGGAATAAATCAGATCCGATTTCGTCACTCTCGTCGAGTCTCAGTATATTATATAGTTTGCAAAGTCAATAATTGAAACACACCGTAATTATGTCCAACTTTGAATACTCATTCGATCCGCTTAACAGACGTGTAATTCATTATAAAATGAGTATAACCTCAAGTGCGCTTCAGCTGGGAAAAACAAACAAAAGCATCAGAAGAAAATAGTTACACTCGAGCTATATGTACAGCTGCAAAGTTAGCAGCAGCAGAGCCGCGCAAAACACAGAGTTTCTCGAATTAGGCGAATTATCTTCGTTGGCCAAGAGGCGCAACACCTGCAAACCCATGTTCTTATATTATTCTCAAAACAAAACATCGTGATGCAGCCCGCAGCGATTATCCGGCAAAACAAACATTACGAAAGAGCGTAGCCGAGGCCTATTTCTAACCCGTTCTCGTTCTGGCGATAACTCGATTTATATATAGACCTCCCCCCTCTCCGCCTGAGAATGTATAACCTTATTGATAAAATATACGTCCTTATCGGGGGTATAGGAAAAATATCGTATAAACGACCGTGTTCGCGATCGTCTTCCTTTTTTCTGATGTTCGACGAGAGAAATATATACGATGCGACGAGCGAAACGCGCTATGGACGTCGGATATAAGTGCAGGCTATACGCGGCGGGAATTTCAATGCTCGCGCGTCGAGAATAGGAACGATCGCCGCGATCCTTTTCGATTTTTACAGCGCGGATATACATGTGCTAAATTTGTACTGTGTCGTATATACCGTAGGATTCTTCTGAGGGAGATTTAAGGTCCGCTATTAGCGGGTAATTGATTAGAGTTATGTCTCTCGCTGAAAGAGATTCTTGAGACACTTTGCGGTGAATGAAATGGAGGCCGCGCTGCACAATCGGACTGAAAATGTAAGCTCGCATTGGTAAAAACGACGCGAGTTGTGTATACTTCTCTGTCATGAATTATGGATGTGGAACGCGCAGGATAGTTTTCAAAAGAATTTTCTAACGCGGAAATTCTTTGGATTCTATAGATGATTCTTTGCGGGATGAAATACAACAAACATAATACGGCGTGTCGTATATATACTTTGTTGAAATTGTAATCGTAAATTATTTTATATAATATAATTGAAAGGCCACAGTCGGAGAAAATGATCGTGATTAATAGTGATTTTATACCGCGCTCTTTAACACGAGTGAGATCGAAATTAATAATACAAGCGCATGTGTGCAGCGATTCACCGTTAGTCCTGCACGGATTAGCACTTCCACCACGCGTGGGGATTTCACGAAGATCGAGCAAACGAAAACACAAGTCACTGGCATAATGAATATCCTGCGGTTACAACAGACGCAGCTCTACTTCACTTCATTTATCAAGCATTTAGCGTTAAATCATCGAGACGTCTCGCGCAATTAATACACACCTCATCTCTCGAGAAGCAATTGCAGACGAGAACAAAGATCAGCGAGACTTATGTCGATCGAAGGAATTCAGTCACGAGGACTACTGCTGCATACGCTGTCAATGAAATATTTCATTGAACGCGTAAGAAAATGCAGTTATATAAATTGCTATACACCGCGCACACAGAGAGGCGGCAAAAAATTTAGGTCAAGAATTCCCTGCGAGGAGAGCTGCACCTGCACGCTCCGATCGAAATATCATATCGAGACTGACCTTTATAAATGCCTACCGATCGAGATCTATATATATTTTTGCTGCCAACAATTTTCTCGCTTATTCCGAGAATCGAACCGTATAAACACACTTTTGCATCCCGGATTAGCATTAGTATACTCGTCGACCTGGATGTATACAGCTCTTTTCCTCTCGATGCTCAGACACGGCTGAAGCTGATAAGGCTGGGCTGGTTTAGCACGCGTATTGACCGCGAGATAACGTACGAGAGATAATATACGCGCAGTGCTAATGAACGCTAAGAAGTTTAGCTGCTGGCGAACCAAAAACCATGTCACGGCTGCTGCTGCTGTTTCCAGGCGTATCCGAGATGAGGAGAAAGAATATATGTATAACTTGCCTAAGCATATACATGTATCTACAGTTTTAAGGTTGACTCACAATCGAGATGTATATTACGTTCACACGGGTATACAGGTTTTTGCGAATCGCATGGAAAGAGGTCGGCCGAGGGTATTCATGTGTGTCAATTATGCCATTGTCGCTCTCTGTACATATCGCGTGTATACGCTATATATGTTTTTTTTTCTGACCGCTCGTTATTTACATCAGCAGTCGCCGGATATTTATGTTCGCGGGATCTTGGCTTTTTGCATCAGCTTATATTGCATTGTGGCTATTTTGTTTCGTCGTCGGTAAATTGGATGGAGTGGTATTTAGGATGAACTATAAAATCGCTTTAATGACTGCTGTGTGCCATTTTCATGAAAAATCGCGTGGATTCACACCGTCTGTTAACCTATACATCTTTGTGAGCCATTGCCGATTCGGAGAGAATTTCGAGTTCGAAAGAGCCGATCGTTTTCGTAAGAGCTTAACTTTTCTTTCAACGGAGTGGATCCGGCGAGATAGGGTGTGTGTGTGCGTGTGTGTGACTTAATCTCGATACGATCATGAATCTTGATTGTTACCGTAACGTATAGTGTGGTAATGATCGGTAACAAAAGTATATAATATATTGATCCGAGAGTTCTAAATTACCATGACACTGAAACTATTCCTGTAGAGAAAGTATAACCCGACATTACCGATACATCATGTCATCTAAAAAAAATGTTTTTTTATTGACACATTCATGACAGCGAGAGTCCCGCGAGTAAATTAACGGTTACAACAAAAGGACACCATAGTTCGACATCAAAATCTAACCACTCCTCAGACAATTTTTTTTCATACGAGCGCGAGCCGGATCGAACGTTAAACGAGCATTACAAGCGCTTATTAGTAAAACAGTGGTAAAAAGCATTTATTTCCGTTGTAAAGCAGCAAACACTACAACCCAAAGTAGTCTTCCTCTGCTCGTCTCCTCAATTCGCACACGCATAAATCGAACACGTGTCAAATCCAAGCGAAACACACACACACACACGAAATAAGCCAAGACTTGCGAGAGCGAGTCAGTCAGGCCTGGCAAGTCGGCGACTTAGCGGGAGAGAATTGCGATAACGGTCTGCGAGTCCGTTAATGCCGAGCGTGCTCACGGCGAGTATGTGTGTGCGTGTGTGTGTGTGTGTGTGTGTGTGTGTGTGTGTGTGTATACATATACATCCCCAGAAGCATTCGCTCGCTCGTCTGACAGACAATGTCATGAGGCCAACAGCAGCGATTCATTGCCCTTGCCTCTCGTACTTTCACCCAATCATGCCTGACTCTGCGCGATAGCCTGAGAAAAGAATATCGCGCGCCGGTTTTTCTCTTCACTTTTTTTACTCTCAGCGACACACACACACACACACACACACGTGACTCATACTGCCGATCTCTGACGATGTTGTGGATTCATCTTGCGGTGGGTTTTTTGCCGTCATATGCGGATATAATTCTCGTTTTTTGTGGGGCGCAAGAGTTTTAATTTCCTGTCCTTTATATGCTCATAATTCCCGATTGCCGCCGCCTGATGTGCTGCGTTTGATCGATCGACGACTATATACGAAGGCTGAGAAAAGTGATGTTCGACGGTGTGCGAGTCTCGACGCGTTTTTCGATAATTACGGCTGTCCGCGCGAGATTCAATAAAGAGCCGTCAGCTGTTTTTTTTTTGTTTGTGATGGGGATAGGTCGCCGCGGAGCGACGATTATTCACCGTTACATTATGTACTTGGGAGGGCATACAAGGCTTCGGTACGATCGTCGTTCTATATATATACGTATATTATAATGATTTCTCAATCGAAACGGATACGCGTTGGCTAAGTATCGAGCTAAGTATAGGAAATGAAGCTGCTTTTCCGACAAATGAACTCGGAACGTTTTACGACAAGTCTCTGCACGCGCAATCTCCGTGGCTCTGAACAGCTGCCGGCAACCGCGCTCGAGATCTATCGTGTAACGTCGAATTATCGCTCTCGAGTTTCACCACCGCGCTGTGTAAGTTTTTAATCGCTTCCCCGCCAATAATCCCCCCGACTCTGTAATAGAAGGTACACACAGCAGCTACTCGTAATCCTGAGAAAATCAAAGCCGCGCCAGCTGTACCAAACGTGTTTTCTTATCTCTAACGACGTTTGCCGATTGGAAATAAAAAACCGACGAAGCAAGTGCAATCCACAGGGATTTCATCACCGCGACAACGACATCATCCTCGATCTATGCAGCGAGAAATTCCTCAGCTACACCTTTTGAATAGATGCGCGCATGTATAGGAGAGAAAGGCTGCGCAGCATCGAGGAGTCGCCGGTTTAATTTTCAAGTTAGCGCATATTCTTTCCCTCTCGTTATATTCCGGAGGTATGGAAAAGCGCAGAGAGCGCAGCAGCAGCCACCGCTTACTTTTACTTATCGCGGACGCAGAGGCGAGCGAATGAGCAAGGCAGCGAGAGCGTGATCTCTCGAGAGGTAGAGGTAGATATGCGCGCTCCGCCGATGGAATTTGCTGCAGCGGCGAACGGTGCAGCAACGCGCGCGCTCTCGTCGTTCTCGCGTGTATTATACGCGAGCGCGCCCAGCAGCTCTCTGCTGGAGATTGGAATTTGGGATTTGGAGAAATGGCTTTTAGATATATGTATATGTACCTATAGATAAGTGATGAGGAGGTTCAATTGGAATCGAATCTTGATCTTTTTTTTTCCAAAAATTATGTAGTTGATCTATTGCGAGACGCATTTTCAAAGGGTTCGATTTGACGACAGAAGACAGAGTCACATTGAGGTAGATAGATACACTTGTATACGTCGTCGCGCGCACGTGCTTCCCTCAACGGTTCGTTAATTTTACTTAATTGCGCTCTCGGTGAAGTTGGCGTTACGTTATCAAGATTACTTTCGTCATTCGCGCTGTATAATACAGCCAAGCTGCAACATCATCGCCGCGAGATTTGAATTCTCGATGCGACGGTCAACTAAAAATCCGATCGCTGCACTTCACACCCCCGCGCCCGCACTGATCCACGTATAGAAGAGAGACACGTCGCCTATACTCGCTGTAACAGAATCAGCTTCTCGCGACACTTTTATACTGCTCACACACATCGTATATAGCTATATAACGTACACACGCATCGGCTCTAAACGAGTCCGACTCTTTCGATTCTAAACCGGCCATTCAAGTATCTCAACCGGACGTCGATGTCTCTCCCGTTCGGGATTCGTTCTCTCTCTCACTCCACCGCCGCTGCTTCAAGATGTACATCGCACGAGAGACGGAGAGAGAAAGAGAAAAGGAGACGGAGCAGCAAGAGGCGCGCGTTGCACACGAAAGAGAGCCAAAAGGGGACTTTTTTACTCACCTGATGTGCGTATAGGATATGTCCCGGTGTGCTCACGTAGATGAGAGACAGCTATCCAGGCAGAAAAGTACGCGCACAGGAAAAAAACGAAGTCACCTCGTTGGCCGGGCGTTTCTCCTTTTTTTTTGTATTTTATTCTATTCCAGCCCGCACTATACTCTCGGATTTTCTCTTGACTCTGAACTGTATGTGTGTTCGGCTTCTCCTGCGACAGACACCTCAAGGTTCACCTACACCGCGCGCACCAAACAATACACCGACTATACTATACGCGCAGTGCTCTCCCTCGTTCTCCAGGATAACCGTAGCACAGCGAGAGGCAAAGAGTGAAAAAAAAAATGAATCGGCACAGGCTGCAGCTTGTCACCCGCGTTCTCCAGTGCAGAGCGTCGCACAGAGCGAACCGTCCGCGACGAGCTTCACGACGAAACTGAGCAAAAGACAGACACAGAGAGAGAAAGAGAAAGAGAAAGACACTGCTGGCGACAGAGAGCCGATCAGGCCGGACACTCACTGCTGCTGCTGCTGCTTTCGGACGCGCTCGCGGTCTCGCAGGTATGCGGGGCTCGACCTCGCCTAGGAGAGCTGCTGTTGCTGCTGCCAGCGCAGAAACACACGCACAGAGTCGTCGACGCCGCCGAGCACCACGTGGCGCCACCGTCCATCCGAGAGCTCACCGCCACCACTCTCTCTCTCTCTCTCTCTCTCTCTCTCACTCGGGGTATATACCGTTAGCGGCGCAGGTTGCTCTATGTGTGCGTGTATACAGGTGAGTATCGAGTCTGTGTGGTGGTGCGGGAGTACCTTCGTGTGCCTCGCTCGCTCTCTGCTGCAGAGAAGGAGGAGGACTGGAGAACGGAGAGAAGTTGGGCATGTATAGACGCAGGCGAGCACTGCAGACGGCCGGATCGTAAAATATCCTTTTTTTCCTCCGCTTAGTTTACGCGCTGTAATACAGTATATACTCTTTTGTCTCGAGCTGTACAATCAAATGTGCCCACAGTCCAATTGACTTTCTCACAGAGACATCCTCTCGATATTTCATTATTGTATACGTCTATTTAAATCTTCCCTTTCTGAGTTCATATTATACACATCGAGGATACGACAGAGTCCGGTCGTCGTGCGCGCGTGTGAATCAGCGCCATGCGCGCATTCCGATTGCAGCCACCTCGTCGACCTTCCTTCGCTGCAGCGAGGTTTTACGCTCCTTCTCTCTCCTCCTCTCCTTCCGTACATAATGTGCAGCCCAACAGCTCGAGGCAAGAGTTGTTTCGGCTCTTTTCCTCCAAATATTTCGGAGCCGGACCTGTGTATTATACAGGTTCACCCGCGGCGATCTTCCGAGAGTCAAGAGACGAGAGTGTATTATATACCTGTGTATATGTATATGTATATACTCGCACCGAGAGAGGGAGCGCAACCGATCGGGCCATTGTCCTCTGTACTGCCGCCGTCGCGGTGCGTGTGTGAGAACGGAGGCGCTCGCCGATTCCTCGGCGCCGACGAGCTCTCGCGTTTTGCTTTTTATTAATTGCGCGCGAGAAGGTGGCGCGGCGTGCAAGCGTTCTCCCCTGACCGTTTTTGTCAGGCTACTATTGACATTATCAGTTGTAGTTTCATTGAAATTCGAATGTTAAGCTATAATGAGCGGAGATCTACATAAGGGACTACACACATTACTACCACATTTAAGGTCATTATAAAGATGTTTGAGCTTGGCCTGCATTGCGTGCGCGCAATTATTAAGAAATTTACCGCGACATAATTACCCGAAATCATGTACTTTGCATCAGAAAATTAACAAGAACGCGCGTTAAAAAATTAAGTTCATTGAAATAAGCGAGATACATTAAAATCGAATTTGGCCAATTTCCATTCCCATCAGAAGCTTTATCAGTATATGTCCGGCAGATTAGCATCTCTCAAATAACGCCAACAACAGCACCGCCGACAAGACGGCATTACAATTTGATTATCACTTTGAAGTTAACGTCGAACGGCGTTTTACGAGTTCGGTGTCATATGCGTATAATGCAACGTAAAGTGCCTATATACACGTGATATATGTGTGAGTTATTATGCGCCGATTTATTGCCCCGTTTAAAGAAAATTAATGCGCTCGCGGACGTCACGGGCCCGGTGTATAATACCGATCGTTCGTATATAGATTAATCAGAGTCTTACCATTCATCAGGCATCATGCGCGACCGAAATTCGCGCGCCGGGAAAGTAGATTACACTTCGCAGCGTCGGCTGCAATTTTTCATGCGCTACTCGCTCGTTATACTCTCTCCCTCTCTCGAGGTCAAAGGCTCGGTCCCCTCGTGCATTTTTATGCGCCAATACCGGGTTGACTTTCGTTGCCGACCAACTGTAAAATACGACATTCTTTCTGCTTCGATATTATTGGGTCAGGCGTCTCTCGATTGATTTTGATGCAATTGGATTTGTCAAAAAACCAATGTATCTTCATAATACGCCTACTGTATAAACGCGTGCAAAGTCTCGTGTGGCAGACCGTGCGACGCCGCGCGATCGCGCAAAACACAAACTCGTCTCTTGCGGGCGCTTTCGCCTCTTCTGCGTAAGTACACGCGCGCATTCCTTCTCCTCGTTCTAGACGAACAAACGCGTTAACACAAAAAACCAAACAGGCACATGGTTGTATAGGAGTAGGTATACATAGTGAGCGCCTGTAGCTATAGACGAATAAGGTCGTCGCGGCGTCGTCGCGACGCGCGGGGGGTCATTATTCCCGGTGTCTACACCCTAATGAAGCTCCGATGCTGTGTAGCTATGGGAGAGAGCGACTATACACGACGATCCGTTATTCACTTTCCGAAGGTGTGCGTAAATTTGAAAAGTGCACCTGTGTACCGTTACATTTATTGACTTTAAAACTTATACAGCCGAGCCGCGCCACGATACCCAGTCGTTCGGCCGTTTAATGGCGCCCTCCGGGCACGTTTCTCGGCGTGTGAGGTGCGACTTTGCGTTGCCGCTTTGTATATAATCGGGAAGGTTCGATGATCCGTATTTCGGTTTGGTGATGACAAACGAAAATAAGGAAGAGCTGGCATCGTGTCCGTCATCGTTGAATATACCTTTAACAAATAATTGTTTTTCAAAGGTTTGTATTTTTGAATGCCGTAGCGACCCGCGCAAACTAAATTCATACACAGCTTATCTACCGTCGTCTACGACCTCGTATATACAAGAAAACCGATTGAGCACTTACAGCCTGTAGGTAAGGTAGATTGCTTGCTGACCACGTAGAATTCTTATGGTACTTTCTATACGTATGGGGTAACTGCTGCTGGAAGTTACCAAGTTGGTATGCGCGTGAAAATTTCTATGTCGTTTCGTGCAATACGAAAGATGGCGGCACTATATTTTAAAAGGTATTGAAACTACTTTGGTGACTATAGACAAACTATATACAAAGCTAAAATTTTATGTTGAAATACGTAATGCAGTGGCTAACATAAAGCGATATTTTTTTAATTCATTTTTTAACAAACAATTAACAATTTTTTCTCGATGAGAAAATAATTACAAAGAGTAATGCTTTACGGAAAAATATGTATTTTACAAATACTGATAGTAGTCAAAAAAAGGTCCGCCTGCCTCTCAAGTAGCAGATAATCGTGACATCGACTTCTACTTTGTCGGAACACGGCTCTGAAATTAGTACGACAAACAGTATAGTCGACCATATTTTCGATAAAATTTCCTATATAAAATTAAGATTCGATAAACCTTGGAAAAACCGCTGGACATATTTCAAAACAATCTGTTCGTCCACTTATCAGCTGATATATCTATATTCCCATCGCATATAGTATCAAATTTAATTCCCTCGGAACGCGATAAGGATTTCGGAAAATCCAAGAGTCGAATAAGAAATATCAATGTGACAAATGAGTATTATATCGTGGCTGTAAGTTGTGTATTGATGCTGCTGCTGCTGGAGAGCGCGAGAAGGAAAGCTTATGATTGATATGGATGAGACGGCCGACGTTTGATATCCGCTCGATTTGAAATGGAAAATCGACTCCTGGATTGAGTTCGCACGTGAGTTGAAATAAAGCCGAGGGCTCTCGTGGGCTACAATATTCCCTCGCGCGCGCTAACTTGCACGCGCATTTACATCGTCGGCAAAATCGTTGCCCTTTGTATATTATCCGCCCTCCGAAGATTCTCCAATCGTAAATAACATTCCCAGACATGACTGATACACGGAATGAATTCAAATCTGAATCCTAATTTATAGCGCGACTTATTATATATGCCGATATCGCTTTCAATCCGATACGCATCACTAATTTTTCGCATCGTCTTGCATTTAAATTCGAATGAAAAATGTGATATACCATTGAATAGGAGATTTCGCGTCGATATAATAATACGCTCAAAATTTTAATAAAATTACATCCTACGCTACACAGCGTATAATCTATATCCCATTACCAAAAACAAGCCATCTCCTTGGCCACCCTACGGAAATTTTAAAATTCCCCGCGCACACGGTCTTGGTCTGTCGGTTATTAACTTTAAAATTTCCTTGGCCCCGCTGTATATACCTAAGACTTTAAATCCCTCTTTCGTAACCTCTCTCTCTCTCTCTCTCTCTCTCTCTCTCGCGGTACTTTTAACGTCCAAGGAGAGATAGAAGAAAGAAAGACGGAGAGAGCCGAGGCTTCGGAAATTTATGTCTCCCGCAGTGCGAGGCTCTCCCCTAATCGAATCCCTTAACATTATATTATACAATGATAATAAGGAGCACTGCAGCAGCAGCAGCAGCAGCAGCAACGGTCTCTATACATACTGATATATAACAGTGTATATGTAGGCTAACACGTAGATCGAGTATAGCAGCGACGAGAGGCAGGCGAAATAAGGTGGAAGAAAAGGAAGACAGCGGGAAGTGTATTATAGCAAACGTGTCCGAGCCGAGGGGGATGAAATACATCCCCCACTCCCTCTGTGTCTCTGGGCGTCGCAGTCGCAACTTAAATTGACTCGATAAAAGTTCGCGGAGTAAAACGGCCTTGGGGTCTGGCACCGCGCTATATCAGAAACATCTGCCAAACGTTATTACAAGTTTGAATAAAGAACGAGCGACTCTGAGAAAGAGAGAGAGAGAGAGAGACACTGGAAGAGCGAGCGAAAGCAACTTTTCTTTTCTACTCCTACAGCAGAGACGATGTTCTCGGGATTTCGTCCTCTGCCTTGTATAGTTCGTTTGGGCGCGGCTATTGCCGGAAAGTGGACTGCCTGTGAGTGCTGGCGAATGTGAGAAAGAGAGAGGAAAGAAACTTTTTCGGCCAAGAGGATCATCCCTCACTCGAACTACATATTATTTTGTTCGAAAACCACAAGGACTTATTCAACGAACGAAACAATCTGATTCCATTGTATACCCGCAAAAACGAATTAATAACCTCCCCTCGATCGCGCGACCGGAGAAAGAAACAAAAAAAGTACTATACTCTCCTCTCAAGTACATCGAACCTATTCTGGAAGAAAGAAAAGAGACTCGCTCGCGATTAATTGAAGGGCCTCTCGCGAGAGACGACGCGCGCGCGATGAAAGGAGTCGCGACGGAGCTGCAGCGTTGGCGTGCGGAATCGAAGTGAATCGGCGTCGATGGCGGCAATCCTTCGTCACGGCCTTGCCGCCGCGCGTGTAGTCGGCTTTTCATCAACGACTGCTCGTACCTATACACACCGACGTTCCTCCTCCTCTCTCTCTCTCACTCACTCTCACTCTCTCGTTCATTCAGAAAAGAGCCGAGATCGCTTCCTTTATCGAGCCGTAAAGCCGAGAGTACGCCGCATCAGCTCGTGTTGCTCCTTTATATAAACGGGGGGGCACCTTTTGTCCGATTCCGAGTAATTGCTGAGCCCGCGGTTTGCCTGCAAAATCCATTAAAGGCGAGGCGTTGTGCCGCGATCGAGCTTTTTGTCTACTTGACGCGCGGAAGTCGCGCGTTCGCGGATCCGAGCTCTTATTGTTGCCGATGAGAGAAGTTGAGATGTTGCTGTGTATTATTGAAAGGCAGCTTTTTTTCTTCACTTTTTCGAAGCAATGCGTTGCCTGTTGCTCTACCTTCTCGATGAAAAAATATTACTCAACAAAAAAACTGGAGTTGTTATCGCACAGTCGTTGTTGATGCAACATTTATCTATAAAATCATTCAGCATGTTTATCCCTCACTGAAATCCCCAACACAACGCGGGAACGCCGCGCAGACGTGAAGCCGATAACTGCGCGAGTGGAGGTCTTAATTAGCTCGGAATCGTAGCAATTTCAGCGTCCAATGCGCTAGAAGACACGACAGAGAGAGAGAGAGAGAGCAGCGTATAGTGTAGCACAGCAGTTCGCCTTCGATCCGGGCTGCGCGCATGCGGCAGCCATTAGTAACCGAATTAATTAGGCAAATCGCGCTGGCCGCGCGCGCGATGCAGTTACAATTAATCTGCAGTCCTCGTACACGCCCTATCTGTATATATATACACGTGAGCACTGATCTCGTTCTCTGTGTATATATATATATATGTATATACGTGCGGCCTATTGGCCATTACTATTACTACAGGTGCGGTTGTGAGCTCGCGTTATATCGCGGGATAATTTTCGACTATAAGCTGCTGAATGTTGATTTTGCTGCATTTTTCGACTCGATCGCGGTTTCTGATGCTCTTGTATGCGAGAATTTTTATTTCGCTTTGTCCATGTGTGCCCCTAAATAATGGTTTGTGAAATAGTAGTACAAAGATCTTTTTTCTTTTAACATTATATATCGAGTAATATAGGAATACATTTTTAGATATTTAACGATGCTCAAAAGCATCGACTATTTATACGCAACATCTTCGCACCCGAGGATTAGCATCAGGACAATCTAAACGCGCTTAAATCAAATAAATAATCCCGGAAACGCACGCAACTGTCCTTAGCTGTACGCATACGCTAATGAGTCGAAATTTGAGCGTTAATTCGGGGGGCTCTAAGCTAGGCAACGCGCGCAGATATTCGCCAATTACTGCCTGGCAATGCTCGTTCGGCTTCAGCCGCGCATAATCTGAATTTAAATGCGCCACACGTACGGCGTGATTTGTGCTGACCGCGCGTGCTTAGGTCGAAATTGCGCGCTCGGCTGCTCCTGTTATATACACGCCCGCTCTCTCGTATATAGCCCGCGATGATTAGGCCTTATTGACGTGTTTCATTCGTTAAATTTAGCTTTAAACGCGTGTGCGGCGGCGTTAAATTCAACTGCGCGCGCTAAGCTCCAGCGTAATCTCGTTTAGCTATAGCTCTCAGTTGTTGCGCAGTTGTACAGCGTTTTGGTTATGCAGTTTTGCAGTTTAGACTCTGTGCAGTATATGCGTACATATATTTCGGTGTAAAATGGAATATAGTTACGCAAAGTCGCCATAATATGCGAACTGCGTTATATGTATTTTCGCATGTAATATGAATAAACGTATTCCTCTCAGGTTTTAGAGGCGAGTGATGAAAGGTTGCAAATCTTTTGTTTTTCTCGCGGACGAGAGAGGGAAAATTTTTATTGCCCGAACGTGTTATTCGAGATTTATTTTTCCCCTGAACTTTTCCTCGCAAAATAATACAAATGCCATATACATATGTAGAACGCGCTTTTTCTGAAAATCCGAGCCCTCTGATGCGTGAGAAATTGGAATGATTTTACGGCACGACGTGTGCTGTCTCCTAAAGTGTAATTTTTCAGATCGTTCGTACGTCCCATTTGGATTTTCCTTCCGCAGTAAGTGTAATATAACGTATATAAGGATCGCGAGACTGCGATAAAGGTACGTATACTTATTTATTTCGCGGTGAACCGAAGCGAATAGCGGAGACGTGATGCGGAAACGATATCTCGATATACGCGGAATAACAGAGCTCTGTACAGACTCTTGAAGAATTTTTCTCTGTATTGTGCGTTGATATACACAATATTTTTTCGTTTAATTTTTTAAATTTCAGTTTTGCAAATTTCAACACTTTTTTATTCGTTACTTTATTCGTAAACTTTTTCGACTGCTTTATAGTTACAATCTTGGAATTGTAATTTCTGTATGCATTAAAAATTCACCGATCGATGCTGATATATGCAATCTTTAAATTGAAACGCAACACATAATTAATCATTTTCGTAATCTTCTCGTTTTTAAAGCTTCAAATTAATTCACCTCAGCTATATGAAAATAATATTAATTTTTTAACGATCCAAATCCCACAATTTTCTTTTTTTAATTTAAATCAAACACTTCAGCCAGCCGAAAGAACTCATCGTTCTTTCGAAATTTTTCCGATCGACTGTACGACGCTCTGAGCGCCCACAGACCCATACAGTACATATACATATATGCGCATGCAGGCTCGCGTTTTATATTCCAATGAACAGCTCGCGAGCGACGATGTACATCATGCTGATTTCAAATCGAAGCGTCGCTTAGTCGAGCGTGAAGCACATTTATTCGCGCGAATTCTCTCCATGCAGCAGCCCTCTCTCTGGCATACGTGGCTCTTGGCCAATCGGATCGTCGGACGAAATTTGGCTTTTAATGCTGCGTTTCGCGCGAACGGCTCGCCGAGCAAATTCATTTTATAGCACCGGTATATATATAGTAGTCTAATTTTTGCTGCACCGATAACGAAGAATTCCGGTGCACACTGGCCGATTCTGCAGTGTGTTAACATTGTTATTGTAAATATCTGACCAATAAAACTTTTCCATAAAAAATTTTGCTCTCGCAAAAATAAATTGCGTTCACTCAACGAAACCAATTTTCGCAGTTAATAAACTTGATCAAAAGCGCATCCGCTTTATATGCCTATATACATACAACGTGCAACGCCGAAAACTCGTAAAAAAACACTTTTATACAACGGGAGAGTATACAAAACTCTGGCAACAAAAAGCAACGCTCGGAAAAAGAACGAAACAGTAGATAAAGAATATAAAAAAGGCCGAATCAGCCGGTTGGGTTCGCGGCGGCAACAAAAAGTAATATACACGAGCGCGTAATAAAATTCGTTCTCACGGCTCCGTTAGCGCGCCGGTCTAGCTTAATTTCTCAAAGAAAACTTTTTCCATATCAGCCTGGCCCATTAGGAAGCCATTCGCCTCGGCCTGCGCGCTATTTCTCGGCTGCTGAAGCTCAGTCGAGAAAGACAGAAAATCCTATATGTGTATGTAGGTATACATATATCTCGCTCGGGGCGGAAAACAGAGGGAAGAAGAAAGAGTCGTCGTTGCGCGCGCGGAAAGAGCGAGAGGTATGGCGGAGTAGCGCGCGAGATTTAAAAATAATTCCCGCGCCGGGATTTTTATTCGCGAAAACGATTTGCGACTCGCGCGACGAGGATGAAGCTAAAAGCGCGAGAGGAAGAGAGAGAGAGAGAGAGAGAAAGAGCTACACACGCGGCGTCCGAATGGAATTGAGCGCGGGATAATTGTTTCGAACAATCCCGAAGGCGATCCGGGAACAGCGGCGGCAGTGCTATACCGTTGCCATGGTTACGGCGTCATCGGCCCATTGGTCGGCGCATTCCTCTCGAGCCGTAAGAGGGGATAGAGCCGCGATTTCGATTGGTCGAGGCCTCGGAGACGGGCGGATCCGCGCTCGCGAGGAGAAAGAAAAGGCTCGCGGTTTAGGTCGCGCGGGCGACGCCTCTTCCGCCGCGCCAGCTTTCGGCGGGCTTTTTCTGCAGCAGCCCTTCTCCGCCGCGAGCAACCCCCACCTTTTCTGGCTCGTGCGCGCGCGCGCGGCTGCCAGGGAGAGAATCATTTCATTTTTATTATCGCGCCTGCTCTCGTGCGAGCTCAAGGTGCGCAGGCTTTCCAGCCGTCTCCTGCTGGAGCGAGCTTTTCTCTGCCAAGGAGGTGGATAGGAGACAGGGTCATCGATCCATATTACCTGCTAATTTCGCCTTATTACCTGGAGCAAGAGAGAGAGAGCGAGAGAGAGGCACGAGCTGCTCCAGTCGATTTTTCAGTTTCGAGAGGAGAAGCTTCTTCGCTGCTGGCTGGCACGAGTTGCTGCTGCTGCTCTCGTTTATTTTTTTTTTCTCTGCTTTTTTTCCTCGCCTTGATACAAGCTGTTATTCTCTTCCCTCATCTCTTGCTCCTCTTGTTCCGTTCAGTCGTCTTTTCTTCTTGTCGGACCCTATCTTCGAGGAAGATTACCACTTTTTTGCTTATTTGTATATAAGTGTGTTAATTTTGTTCTTATTTGATTTTCCAAAGGCAGGTTGTGTGAGCTTTTGATTGTGAATTTTGATCACGGATGATGCGTATATTATTTCTTGTACAAAGAGCTATCTCATCGGTCAAAAGCCCTTTGCAAAGGTGTGCAGGTTTTTGTTTTAAACAAAAATGATATAACATCCAATTTTGAATAATGTACTCGCGCATGCCAGTCACGTAGGGAAAAATGAGTCTGCTCTGCAAACGATATCCGCTCGCGCACAGTGCTGCGAATGTCCACCGTATCGATTTACCGTAAAAAAGCTCTCCCCGCTGGATGGTGCTGCAGTACTTCATCATTTTTCCAGTTACAACGCGCCCGAGAGCAGGCGCCATAAATACATCGTCCGCGCGCTTGAGTTAAACGTCGTTTTCTTAAATAAGTCACATATTAATTTTCGAGCGAAGCCAAGACGCTTTTAAGCCTGTATACAAGAGATTAAAATTAATAATTTGTAACGATAGGCCCATAAAAACGTCGAGCGCCGCAATTAATGCCGTGTGGCGCACGTATATACACATATAAATATACACTCGTGCACACACGGGCATTGACCATCAGCGTCAGCTGCGATGCACATACATACACATGTGTATATCTGCTATATGTAGGTATATCACGAGTTTTTACTGGGCTGCGCAAGCAGCATGCCAGCATCTGTGCGCGTTATGAGCCATCGCTCCATTTGTGCTTTTTCTTTCGCATCGTCTTGTTTTATGCGGTTCGTAGCAATTAAGACATCGAGTTATAAAGATGTGTATATATAATCAGTCGTCATGCACCCGTGACTCGACTGAATGAAGGACTGAATACAGAGCTAAAATATAGTAGAATTATTATTCTTATTAGCGCGAACGAGTTTGGTCGTTGTGCTGATATTTAGATAGCGCTTTAAATTTGTGATATTATTTCTGAACATATACAACTTTGACCCTTATACGATGAATAATTATTTTGAAAATTGTTATCGAATTAATAGCGACGACTACGCTTATATTTTATAACGAATATTCGTCATACGAATTTTCGATTTTCATATAATATATGTGCTCTCAGCTCTCTGGCATAGCTGAGTATTATAATTCTTTGATATAATTTCTGATGAAATTACTAATCTGTCAAATACCATTAAAAGCGTCAAAGAGGAAATTGTATGCCGTGATTTATGCGCGCTGTAAATTAATAGAAGCGAAATCATAAAACGTCAGCGCGTCTCGCATCAATTACCGTAATCACCAAAAAAGAAAAGAGATGTTTTCGAAAAATTTAGCAAACCAGTTATCTCGAGACCAAAAATCCAAATTCCAATCTCGTTAAACTATTTGCCGCAACAAAAACTCTCTCTCTCTCTCTCTCTCTCTCTCTCTCGTCTCGTAATGTTGTTTTTCAGGTTTCTGATGTGCGCGCGAGCGCGTGTGATGCATATACATGCGTGCTCGAGAAGAAAAGTACGGCGAATCTATAATTACAGACGTTCTCGTGCGAGCCCCGTGTTATCCCTTCCGCCGATCGAAAAACCGTCACGATAATTTTCGTGTTACGCCGCGACACTTTGCGCCGTGCCAGCACCAAATGAACGTCTTCATAAAGAGCCAGCAGGTCCTACAGTCGCTCGTGCTCGCATGACTTTGAGTGCAACCGCTGCGCGACTTTTTTTGCGCTTTTCTTTGCGCCGCGCGAGAAATCGTGGGAAGAATGTGCGCCTGTATACCTTGATTTTGTTAATGACGTGTCACGAGTTCTTCTGGAAACTTGGACTCTTGTGGGTCGTGTATCAATTCCAGGCGTGATATTTCTGTGAGAAGTGTTTCAGCCCTACCGTTTTCTTTTATAAATTCTTGAATCAAATTTAATTGCAAATCTTCACTGAGTAAAACGTTCTTATAAGTTAACTGTATCCAACGACGATCAGTTAATACCTGACTATTATATTGAGGCTGTCATCGATAAATGTCATCGGTTATAAAACGCTGTATAAAGAGGATCTCAAACCCACCTAATAGAAATTCATTTCGTGCGCATGCATATAGGAAAACGCCCTACAAAAAAATCACAATACCGCAAGGGGGCGATTATTTTCACTTGGAATAATAAGCTCATAATCGGACCGTCATCCAGCCAATCTATTCCGAAAAATATGGCGAATCATCGACGAACCGCGAAACAAGTTGATCATTTCTATAAAAGCAGGCTGGTTTCCATTTCCGGTGCAATAGGTCACAACTGGTAAATGCACAAGGGTCCTCGAGAAAATCGAAGGGTGAGATGAGCGACACAATACACGTGGTACACACGCACATAATATACACAGGGCAAAAAGGACCCGCACGCTTTGGCCTTTTGACGAGGCCCTTCAACACTATAGAGAGAGACAGAGGAAGGAGATATGGAACCCCTCGATGCGCGCCAGAGTAGGGTGAGATCGTGCGTCAACATTACAGCGATGTAACAATGAGCTCTATTGCGTTGTGGTGTGTAATGTCGCGTGGCAGTGTTGCTGCTGTTGTCGAGCAATTTTTTGTCCTTTTCTCGCTGCTGCAGTGTATGTTATCGAGTAATCGCAAAGTGAAGGGTTGATTGGTCAGAGTTTCTTTGTCGTTGTATTTATACATCCCGTTTGGATTCTTATTAATGGATGATCTTATATATAATATGAAGTTTTATTGCGTCCTTATGCTAAGGAAGTTTTGTAATAGGAAATTTTGGACTTGTGTTTTGAGGTGTTATAGCCAAATAGTGTGTTTGGAAAATGTCTGTATCGATTATGTACGTGTGTGTTCGTTTTAGTATATACGTATACTTGATGTATTTTAATCTAACAATCTCATCCTTTTTGCTTTTTCTATACCATATCGGGGAAAAAATCTGTTTTTTATTTTGTCAATGCGTTTTTGTTTTATAGCGATTGTTAAATTTTGAGAATTTAGGTTTCTAAGTTTTTTTTTCAAAGATACAATTAATAAAGTTACTTAATGAAAATGCATCTGAAAAAGCACAAAATTATGTATTTTTCGTGGTGGATATTTTAGTTTATCGTTTGACTTTCTTTCCTGTTTATTTTGTCACGCTTTTACACTATCCACTGGGGGAACAGTTGGCA